>JAJIBD010024459.1:0-237165 GCA_021461705.1 Cryptotis parvus
TAGAAAACAATATGGACATTCCTCCAAAGACTAGAAATTAAGCTCCCTTTTGACCCAGCCATACCACTCCTGGGAATATACCCTGGGAAGCCAAAAACACACAGCGGAAACACAATCCGCACTTTTATTTTCATAGCAGCACTATTCACAATAGCCAGAATCTGGAAACAACCAGTATGCCCGAGAACTGATGACTGGATAAAGAAACTGTGGTACATCTACACAATGGATTACTATGCAGCTGTCAGGAAAAAATGAAGTTCTGAAATTTGCCTATAAATGGATGGACATGGAAAGGATCATGTTGGAGTGAAATTAGTCAGAAGGAAAGAGAGAGAGACAGAATGACTGCATTTATTTGCATGACATAAATATATCAGCTGGTCTTGCAAAAAGTGGAAATTACACAAGCGTAAGGGAGTCAGAGGTTAGGTAAGACAGAGAAGGGAACATGTGTGAATAAATGTCGAAAGGGCTGATACCAACATAGAACTGAGCATTAAATACAGGCAAAAAAAATGCACATGATGGCTTCCAAGTGTATGTAGTGCAACCCACAATGTGTAGAAGGAAGGGAGAGAGAGGGAGAAAGAAAAGAGATAAAGAACCTGCCATTTAGGCAGGCTATGGGAGGGGGAGGGAATTGGGGACATTGGTGGTGGGATATGGGCACTGGTGGAGGGCGGGTGCGGAACATTATGTGACCGAAACCTCCAAACATGAACAATGTTGTAATTGTATATTTCACGGTGGTATAATAAAGTATTTAATTAAAAAAAAAGTTAGGATAATAGACGTATCTCATTTTGGCTACCAGCATTATCAAACTAAGCCAGAATTTTTGCTTCTATCGCCAAAAGCCAATAAGATGTAGTATGTTGCTTCATTTTTTAAAAATTCCAGAATTCTAAAACCATTAAGATTTAAAGGACTAGTTTGTGTGTGTGTGTGTGTGTGTGTGTGTGTGTGAGAGAGAGAGAGAGAGAGAGAGAGAGAGAGAGAGAATCTCCCATCCCAAAGCATACTGAGGTATAACTAATATATAACACTAATTATTTTAGGTATGCAGCACAGTGATTTGATAGATGCAAAGTTATTATGAAATGATCACCATAAGTCTAGTTAGCATTCACTTTTTTCTTTTAATGAGCATTTATTTATTTATTTATTTATTTATTTATTTATTTTTTGCTTTTTTGGGTCACACCTGGCGACACTCAGGGGTTACTCCTGGCTCTGCACTCAGGAATTACTCCTGGCGGTGCTCGGGGGACCATATGGGATGCCGGGGATTGAACCCGAGCCGGCAGGGCGGCCGCGTGCAAGGGCAAAAGCGCCCACCCGCTGGGCAAACGCTCCGGCCCCAAATGAGCATTTTAAAGATCTATCCCTTTAGCAATTTTATATTAGCAAAAACAGTGTATTAAATGTAATGGTCCTCTGAAGTTAAGGGGAATTTTGAGAATGAAAAAGAGAAGAATTCAAATTCTAGTGAAACATCTAACAAAAATGTTTCAATTAAACTAAACTAGTTCTGGTGATTTTCAAAAGCTTAACGCTTTTTAAATGTGGTAAAATACATTACCGACAACGAACTCCTTTAATCGTTCTTTCAAAGTGTAGTCAGCGGCATTGAGTGCACTGACATCGCCACCCACAAGCTCATCATCCCAGTGGGAAACTGCTCCCCGAGACACTGACTGCCCAGTGGTCTCCCAGGCCCTTGCCAGTCTCTTTCTATTTTGTGTCTTTAGGAACTAGACTATTTCAGGTAGCTTGGGCAAATGAAACCGCATGATTTTTGGTCCTTTTTTATCTGACTTATTAGCATACTTCCAAGACTTATCCAAGGGATGCATCAAAATCCCATTCCTTTCAAAGACTGAATATTATTTCAGTCTACAAACCCATGCCACCTTTTATTTATCTATGTGCCTACTGATGAACATGTGGGTTATTTCTGCCTTTCATCTATGATAAATAGTGCTTCTAGAAGCATGGCGCACAGAGATCTGTTAGAGTTCTTGCTCTCCAGTTATTTTGTTTATAATATAACTGGAAGTGGAGCAGTTTAATCATTTTGCAATTCTATGTTAAGTATTAAAAAAAATTTTTTGAGGGCGGAGGAAGATGAGGAGAAGAAATAGTTGGGACCAGTATGCAGAGCTGCGCAAGCGGCTGGGAGATTGGAGCCGGGCTCCGCGCCGAGCCCAGCTGACGATGGGATCCCGAGGAGGGCAGATGGGTTTTGGGTGTTGGCCCATCGCCTCTGGGGGTCCCGAAGCAGCCGGATGAAACCTCCGCCATCACACTAGCCACCATCTTCGCTGTCCAGACGCTGAGAAAAATGCCTCACGACCAGATCAACAGAGCAAGACCAGTTCGAGCCCAGGTAGGCGGCTCCCAGAAGCGGGAATCACTGGGAATTCGCCAGATGGAGTCAGGGTTAGCCACTCCCCCCTCCATTTTGTGGAGTCTGGTGGACCCGCCCAGGAGCCGCCCCCGGGAACCAGTATGCAGAGCTGCGCCAGCGGCTGGGGAGACTGGAGCCCGGCTCGCGCCGAGCCCAGCTGACGATGGGATCCCGAGGAGGGCAGATGGGTTTTGGGTGTTGGCCCATCGCCTCTGGGGGTCCCCGGAAGCAGCCGGATGAAACTGCGCCCATCACACTAGCCACCATCTTCGCTGTCCAGATGCTGAGAAAATGCCCTCACCGACCAGATCAACAGAGCAAGACCAGTTCGAGGCCAGATCGCGCGCAAAGCGGCTGCGCGGGTCCACTAAAAATAGTGAAACAGTAATGTCTTTTAATGCACTGTATTCCCACGAAGAGCAGGAAAGTTTATCGGGAAGGAGATATAAAGACGAAAGAAATGACATACAGAATCTGCCAAGTAGTTGGAGGTGCGGGAGGGGGGGGAGGGAGGTGGGGACATTGGTGATGGTAGATGGGTTTGGGGTGGAGGGGATGGGTGTTGGAACACTGTAGATCCAAAACTCTACATGAGCATCTTTCAATTGTATGTCTAAAATGGTGTAATAATATTTGGGGGGAAAATAATATAATTAAATTTAAAAAAAAAAAAAAGAAAAAAAAATATAGTTTCCTGGTTCCTTCCCCACTGAAAGATGTTTTAAGATAATACTTAAAAGCAATAAAATTAAATAAAAACAAAAAACAAACAAACAAAAAAAAGAAATAGTTGGGACACTTCCTGTTTCTGCTTCATTTACTTGGCAAACTGATTCCTTACCTCTGAACGAAGATAAAATAGTGCCAAGCCACCATTTACTGGATGATCTTTAACACCAGTTACATTACTCAATACTTTTCTCACTGCAATCACATACTATAAGAAAGCATTCTCATCCGTATTGTACAGATTGTTAAAAAGGCCCAGAGCAATTAAAGGATTTCCCCCCAATCCAGCAGTGTCTGCCTCCTGTTTTTTGAGGGTGGATAGGGGAGGAATTGGGGCCACACCCAGTGGTTCTCAGATGCTCATCCTGACTCTGTGCTCAGGGGATCATATGAGTTGCTGCCAATCGAATCTGAGTTGGCTACATGTAAGGCAAATGCCTTACCCACTGTATGATCGCTCCGCCTCCAGAATCTGCCTTCTTACCTTCTGTGATATAACTTCTTCCATAAGAAGCCCTACAGCATAGACTAGCATGTGAGAGAGGCCCCTAACAGGGTCAAAGAAACTCAACCCCATTTTCATGTTTTCATAAAGGGAATGTTGCTTAGATATGACTCACTTACACAGATAACTTCATCATCTCACTTGATCAAATGCTTAAAAGATTTTCTTTTTTTGAAAATACTCAATTTGCCAATATTTCGTCCTCTAAACGGACACCAAATCGGAACCACAGCACTCCTGCTTGCACAGGTCGTCTTGGAGTGGCATCTTAATCTAGCTATTGCTTCCCGTCTTGAAAGGGCTTCAGAGTCCTTGGCAGGCTTGTTAAAATATCCTGAAGGTTACTGAAATCACCTAGCTTCTGATTGAGTGGCTCTGGGATAGGCTCATGATATGTATTTCTAACATGCGAGCTTTTAGTCTCACATTCCTTTGCTCAGTCCCTTATTCCCCACAACTCCCTTGCTGGGGACTGAACATGGGGCCCTCAATAATCACGAGGCACACACTCTACCTTAAGCCACAACCTTCTCCACGATGCTTAGCTTCTTGTTTGTTTCTGTGGTGCTGGGGACTGTATCTAGGTCTCCCTCCATGCAAAGTGTGGCATGAAGCCACATTCCCCACAACTCCACTATGTTCTGGGTTTTTTTTTTTTTTGGGGGGCACACCTGGCTGTGATCACGGCTTACTCCTGGTTCGGGGCTCAGGACTGATGCTGAAGGACTCTTGGGACCGTATGGGGTGCTCAGGGTTGAAACCAGATTGGCTGCATGTAAGGCAAGTGCCTTACCTTCTGTAATATCTCTCAGGTCCTATATACAGTTTCTACAAAGAATTAGAAATCAGTGAAAACTTTTTGGTGAATATGTGAAAAATAGGGTCATTCTGGCTGTGTCTAATTAGGTGATGATTCCAAGGATATTCATCTGGTATTCTGAAACAAAGAGGGTAACAAAAACTTTACAACTTCAAAACTTCAAATAGAATTTAAAAAAAAATAGTATGATGATTCTGAAAAATCATCAAAATTCTCTAAAAGTTATTAAATTTACCTTCATTCTCATCAGAAATTACATTTGTTTGGGACTTGCTTGAACTGAACAAATGAAAAGAAAATACATATTCAAAAGAGATATAAGCCAATAGTCTAAACATTTGAATTGTTGAATGCATCTTGAGTTGTCTTCTGTTAAGAAAATACCCCTCACTTCTGCAGCGTGAAGAAATCCTTTATATTCTCAGTCAATGTCATTTTGGGAGAAATAAGAAATACAAATATTTTGAAGGGTTGATAAACCTTGAATCTCAGTAACTGTTATGTCAGAATTATCATCATCTAATCCTTATCTTTGCCAAATTTCTCCTTCCATTAGTAACAAAATCTAAAGTTCTGCATCCTTTTAATCTTTTGAATTAAATTCTTATTGTTCTAAAAAAGAAAGACTGTTCAATCCTTAGAGATTTAGGGTCCAGATCTGTATAAAACTCATAAAAAGTTTAGATGATTTCATTAATCTTTTTTCGTCCCACTGTCAATTCCCTCGAAGGCTTTATTTAGCCCAGACAACGTTCTTCAGAACCACCATTAATCTTTTTTTGCAAACCATTTTCTTGCTTTCTCAGCATTCTCTAAGCAAAAATTTCAAGTTCAATGAAATGCAAATGCTTTGTACTTGCTACCAATGTCTAGCTAGTGAATTCAACTTTTTCCCTCATAAGAAGGCATATTTTTTGTATAGGTGAAACTGGTATTAACACCTCTTAATAAAGACTGAATTAGGCTATGAATAATCCTGGATATCTCAGTCTAAACCTCTCATTTTATGTACCTAACTTCAGCCTCAGCCTACAAATCCCTTTTGAATATATTCAAGTCATAATGCAGGGTTAAAAAATCATTTGCAAGGTTTAGTTAACCTCTAGATTGGCATGGGGCTCAAACAGAAGACCTGCATGCACTAACTTCCCTCTAAAATTTCCATCTGAATTTGGAAATGAAGTAACTGCCATTAACATTTAATAAAACTTGGAAGATGTAAGGCTACATTATATTAACCTATTATATCAAGTAATAAATGAATTATATAACGATTAGTTGAAATAGTTACTTACAACCAAAAGTCTGAAACTCCCTATAATGAAGATGCGAATATAATTAAAAAAATTATGCCAGCCAAATGGGTTAATATTATTTTTTAAACATGCAGATAGTCTAGTATTTTATAGTAGATATAAAACAGCATTATTTTGCTTCTAAGCAGAGTACATTATCTTTCCATTTCCAGTTAACCTTGAAAATCCTACAGCACCCAATCTTAGTAAGTAGAAATAGAAGGTAAAAGAGGTAAACACTTCTACTGAAGTCACTAGGATAGTTGATTCATTAGACCCAAAGACACTCTTTAAAAATAATTCTTAGAGGAAGAATGCCTGCTATAGAGGCAGGAGGGGAGAGGGAATCTGGGGATGCTGGTGGGGGGGAAATGGGCACTGGTGGAGGGAGGGGGCTGCAACACTGTATGACTGAAACCCAATCATGAACAGCTCTGTAAATGTCTATCTCACAGTGCTATAATAATAATAATAATAATAATAATAATAATAATAATAATAATAATAATAATAATTTTTAAGAAGTTAAAAGATAGTTCTTGGCGGCCAGCAGATGGTAGCTCGGGAAGATGCCTTGATGTGCCTGTACCTGGTTTGATTCTGGGAACCACAGGCTTTCCCCACCATTGCCTGGTGCAGATGTGGAGAGACTCCCCACCCTCCATGACCTGGGAGGCTCAGCATGGCAGGGCCCAGAAGCATCTCATCTGTGGGTCCTTGCACTGACCTCACGTCTCTGCTGTCCTAGACTCACCAGTGGGCCCTCAGGCCTCCCGAGCACTACCTGGGAGGCCTTCCTCTCCAGCATCTCCAAATAATGCTAAGAATAATTCATCCTCCAACAGTCAGGATGCAGAAAAATTGCTGGGTGAGATCCCTGGGTTCCTCCCAGGAGGCTGACCACCAACAATCCCTGCAAAAACTCAAACCAACTAGTATGTTACCTTGCAGTGAAAGAGGGAAAAAAATTAATAAAACAATGGCAATCAACCAACCAAACGGTCAACAAAACCCACCGAGAGATCTTGGTTGCAGGGTGAGAATGGACAGAATCCAGGACACCCCGGCACTTATCACAGGTTTCATTTAAAGCATTTGTGTTGCTTCTTGAGCAAAAGGGAAACATCTGTTGTGCTGTCAGGCCAAGTTTCGTAAACTTCCAATCAGTTTCTAAAAAACAATTTTGTTGCCAGTCCAGCTAAACATTTTACAGTGGAACTCTACAAAGAGTAATATAAAATAAAAGCCTGAGGATTTGGTTTCTTTTCTGGGTCATCATTAAAATTTGTTGACTAGATAGTTTTTCCCTTACAAATAATATTTTGATGTGGTTTACTTTTCTGTACCTTGCAGTTCAAAGATGTCTAGGAAGCTTGAGAAGATAACATTGGAAATGCGTCTGCTGTATCAAGTCAGTGGAAGGAGGGAGGAATCAGATTTTTGTCCTGACTGGCCTTGCTCCGTTATTTCCCAGATGACTTCCCCTTGGAAAATAGAGTCTGAGCTATGAGGGATCTTAGGGATACCAAAATGAAAAGATCTATATTGCCAATGACCATACATACCATAGCTGTAGTTATAGTAGACCCACTGTCCACTTTTGGGTTTTGGAAGTGACACAGGTGTTTCTTCGGCAGGAAGACTGTAGAACCTGCACTCAACAAACAGTCGTTGAATAGCATCATCTACAGTTATTCGAGCATCAGAAAGGCTTAGAGCTATGATCTCAATTCGAATTTTTTCAGATGGCTGTTTAAGGAGAAAAAAAAAATGGGAAAAATTTAAGATTAAAAAAAGATAAAAATTCTTTACTCTTTTCCACTGTCAACTGAAAACAAAATACGAAGTCAATGGGTTTTCTTGGAATGCGCTGCCTACTATACAGTTAAAGGTGCATGATTATTTACTACAGAGGGAGAGAGAGTGAGAGAGAATGAGATTTGAACGCCCCAGGGTTTGACGCTAACAGTGTCAAATGCTAACAGACCATGGCAATATCTCCTGATTTACATCTGAGACTATAAATACCCCATGAGTAGCCTATCAAGAGTGAAGACTATGAAATCTTCATTGATGATTGCTTTCAGAATGACAAGTTATCAGCTGGCCTTGCTTCATACAATACAATGAAGTACATGTTTATCACTGTTATTATTTAATCTTCAGTACCAGGAAAGTTTTAATTATTCAGATATCAAAGCCTGTTGAATACTTTATAGCCATATTCTAATATGCAGCATAATGTATGAATTCATATTAATTACAGCAGAAACTAGGTTATTTCGTTATTTTTATGACATAACATTTAATTATATTTTAAACAAAACAAAATTTTGCTCAAATTATGAGTACATTTTATTGTAATTTATTATCTCATTTTTACAGAACTAGCACCTAAAAAAAGTATAATTGTACAATTTTATTTCACGCTCATTTAACATATTTGGGGGGTCACAGACATTATTATGGGAGTCAGAAATGTTTCACTGAGTAATGAAAACAAATAATATGCTATGGCTTAAAAATTAGATCTCATGAAGATAATTCCTTAAATGACTGCTTTTCTAATTTTTAAATTTTCATTCCCCTTACTAATTCCTTTTTATGAAATTCAGAGTATGCCACTGTAAATTATATAACTTTAAACAGTGATTGGAAAATTTTGAAAATAACATCAGTTTATATGACCAACTTTTAGGAGATAACTGTTAAACATATATCAGCGTACAAATTCACCACAGTGATTACTTATTTAAAAGCATATAATAAAATTAATGAAATTGAAAAGCATAAGTATCCTACTGTAAAAATATCACCATAAAGAACAATTTCCATTGCTGTCAAAACCCCTCAATATTTGATGAAGTAATTTTACCCCTTTCTTTTAAAAGACATTTTCTTTTATTATGTATTCTAAGACACTTTAACTAAAAACCCAAATCTGAATATTTCAATAAGGTTATTTTATTATTCAGTAGGTTCATGGAAATTTTACTAGGATGACAGAGAAAATTCCACACCATTCTGTCTCCACTAATACAGGTACAAGGCTGCAGCTGGCAATATTACTAGGATTAGCATAGTATGATGAAATATTTAAAGGAAATTTTTTTTTCTAAAACCTAATAAATCAAATGACTGCCAAATGTCATTAAAGTGATGGTCTTTGACTTGAATATGCTTTTCATATTCAAATTTTAAAAGAAAGAGATGAAAGCCTGGAAAGGTTACTCGGTTTCAACTAATAACCTCAAGCCCTCTCCATTCACGTGCATAAAAAATGAACTTGGCGCTATTGTCTAATCTTACTCAGAAAAGCCCTTCTCTGCTTGCTGAGGACTAATGTGGTAAAGAAAATATTTTAAATGATATACTTTTTCCCGTAAGATATATTGTGGTTGCTGAAAGAGAGTGAATGTGTGTTTGCACACATGCGGGCGTGACACACACACACACACAGAGTAGCTCCGATTCAAACACAGCACAATGGATAATTAAGTCTTTTAAGGAACTTGAAATTTAACACACTTAGAATTGTATACCAATAACATTTTCTAAGACAGGCCTGCTTCTGCACAAAAGAATTTAGGAAAAATAGAGGTACAAATGGTTGACTGTATTGTGGAGAGAATAATTGTTTATCCTAGAACCCAATGAAAAGATGAATTAACTTTTAAATAATAGGAAAACAAAACTTATTTAAGTGGTTATTTTATTAATAAGTTACTAACTATATGATCCCAAGTGAAAACATACTTTCCTGTAAGAACAAATTTAGGCTGTCAAATAAGACTATCGATAAAAATATAATTCTAAATGAAAGTAGTTAATTGGATCACAGCCAAATAAAATATCCTGAGCCCTAACTAAAAGAAATCAAAAAAGAAAACCCACCATAATTATGCAAAAGAAAAGAGTTTTAAAGTTCTGTTTATGAAATTTGTGTTTTTTTTCTCCTTAATATTCCTCCCTCTGATCTCATTACCACCATATGCTTTTACATTCTCTGAACAGAATTCTTTTTAATAACTGACAGAAGTTACTAGTTATACTTATTTGTCTACTTGATACTATATATCATTGTCACTGTCTGTCTTCCTGTTCATCATCGATTCGCTCGAGCGGGCACCAGTAACATCTCCATATGACCTGTCTCATGCAAGTAAAGAGACTTAAATCCAAAAAAAAGCATTAAATTCCAAAATAGTACAATATCTAGGGAAGCAGCCCCGAAAGAAGAATTTTCCAAACATAACTTGGCTACTACAGCTGCCAACTCATTTTTGAACATTGGAATGACTCTGGCTGTGTTCATGCCCTTGTGAATCTAAATTTCAACTAGGATTTTGATGATTAAGAACCGCATAACTAGAAACTCAGACTTGGTGTCAGAAATGAAGTTATCATTCCCCCTCTACTGAATCTCACTTATCTTGCCTATCTCAAGTTATGACATTACCATCTAGCTCATTACCTAAAACCAGGAGACCCTAGAGCAATTCTTGTAATCTCCACTTTTAAGCCTACAGGATATAGCATCCATTATATGCTATAGGTTTAATTTGCTTCCTGAACATCCTACCAGTCCACTGAATTATTGAAAGTTTACTAGAGAACACAGTGTCAACAAATGAGTTTATTTTTATCTCTACAGAAGCTTCTTTAGGTCATCAGCTCATCAGAGGTAGGGACTCAGAGAATACAAGTCTCCTAGTATTAGAACAAGGATGAAAACAAAAGGAAGCAGGACTGTAGTAAGAGGGAGGACAGGCCAGTTAAAAACCCAGTGACACAGAGACAATCTTGTTTACTGTCTCTCTGGGGTGGCAGGGAGTATACACTCAAAACAGTGAGTGGGTCAGCCTGCAGGGTTAAGAGAAGTACTCCTAATCCCTCAACTGCAACCTTGACCATTCCTCTCAGGGAAAACTCAAAAACAAATTAGTGACCTTTCTGCTTGAAAACTTTTCTACCACCCTACAGTCATCCCTCAGGTCTGTGCTGGGTTCATCTTTTTGCATCTGAAATCTTCATCCCATCACACCAGATTCCACTTATTTCAAGCCCTGGCTGTCTACACAAATACTCTTTCATGATAATATTACTGATCTCCAAGCATGGGTTGCTTTCTCCTGCAGGTCCTCACCTCACGGTTCAGTACTGAATTGCCTGGGCATGTTCACACATCTGCTGTCTCCTCTGAGCTTCTAGGGAGTTGGCTAACTAGTCACCTTGTGCTTTTCAACATTCTCCACAGGATCTGACAGGTAGTAGGCGTCCACTAATTACTTCATGATACTAAGTCAATGGAGGCCGCTGAGAATAATATTGCTAGGCGATCATAGTAGCATAGGACAGCTCTTTGCAGGGCACTGTTTGCCTTCTTCAGATAACAGTAAGCCAGACAGCACAGGCTGTAGCATGTTCCTGTGTTGGTTCTTTTTTAATGAGTATGAACCTCTGTCAGCAGGTATGATGTTACTCTCAGTGTTTTATTTTGTGAGTCATGTCCACCAATTGCCCTATTTGCTTTCCTAGTTAAAAAGACGCCAACATCAGCATATAAAAATGATATTCAAATTTTTTAAAAAATTGTGGTGAAGAGAATTTAATAGAAGTCACTAAAACAGGAAACATATTCAACTTTAGACTGACTAGAGGACATTGCACATTCGGTGACGGAATGATCTAGAAACGTGATGACAGCTTATATTAGTTAGAGAGAAAAAAAAATTATGGCTATTCTGATTTTGGTTCAATTCCATTATTGCGTTCTGACTGCCCTAAATCACATTTTAGACCACACGTTTCTATAGTATTTACTAGATCTTATTATGGGCATTCTTCCCTTTTCTACTTCAGAGATGTTGAATTCGTCTGTTTCATCAGGGCAGCCACATGGAACTGGAGTGATAGAGTTCTGAAAATTAATTCAACTTGACGTGCTTTAAACATAGTTGCTTAACTGGACTAGCCTATGATACAGATTTTGCAACTTCCTTCAGTCAGTTAGATTTAAATCTAACTACAGTGTGATTACATATGAGTTGTATTTCATTCTAGATTTATACAGTGAACATGCATTTAACCTTTTAAATGATAAAATGATTCCAACATGAGAAAAGTAGAGAAAACAAGTCATAATATTCAAGTACTCAAACACATGTTACTGTTTTGCTGTATCTGAGTCAAATCCCTTTTGTTTTTATTGTTGAGAAAATATTTCTGCAGCAGGTAGAGCCATTTGTTCTTCATACTGCAGGGTACCCAATATTTCAAAGTTGGTGTGTATTATGTATAGTTATATACAATATACTATTATACAGTATAACAGCATATATATTATATGTCATAATATATACTATGTATTATATATTTTTCCAGTTTTAGATTCTTATCAATAATATCATCAATTTAAAACTTTGTAATTTATTTACTTATTTACTCAACACTACATTAAAAATAACATTTTAAAATTTAAGCACAATGAGTTACAACGCCACCCACTGCAGGTTTCCTGCACAGAGTTCTAGCATCATTTCCACCACCAGTGTCTGTTTCCGTCCACCACAGCCTCAGTGTCCACAACCTCATCCTACCCTGCTCCCCCTCACCTCCACCCTAGGCCCTGGTAAGCTTACTTATGTAGACCAGTTGTCAGGTTCTCTTGGCCTTGGGAACTTGGTATTTCCTTCCTATGTTTCTCAGTAGCCCACATACGAGACCCATCACTCTGTATCTGCTCTTCTCCTGACTGACTTCACTCAGCATGAATGCTCCAATCCATCCACACAGCAGTGAATTTGGTTTTATCTTTTCTTATAAATAATAATACATTTTTACACTGACTCATGCCTGAAATGAAATCTAATGAATTCAAGGTCCAGGGAGATAGCTCAAAGATCTGGAGGGCATACCTCAGGCTCCAAGTTCGATTCCTGGCATTGTACTGCTGGCTGAACAATGAACCATCCAACCAGCACTCTAAGTATCTCCAGGAGTGACTCCGAGGTTCCCTAGACAATGCTTTGGAAGCCCCTCATAAAAACCAAACTCAATGCACAAAGAGACTTAAATGATAGCCCTAAATATCTGCAGGGCTAGCTGCAATGTGTAAAGGAGGGAGAGAGATGCAGAGACAGAGAGAAAGAGACAGAGAGAAAAAGGGAAGAAAAGGGGATACCTGCTATTGAGGCAGCCTGGGGGTGGGCGGGAGGGGGTGTGGGTACACTGGTGGTGGGAATGGGGCACTGGTGGAGGGATGGGTGCTGGAATATTGTATTACCAAGAACCAATTATGAATACCTTTGTAATTTGTATATTTCACTGTGGTATAATAAAAATTTAAAAAAAAACACCAAACTCATTCATTTTTACTGCTGAATAGATGTAGGACCAGTAATACAGTGGGTAGGCATTTGCCTTGCACTTGGCTGACTTGGGTTCGATTCTGGTGCCCCACAATAGTCTCTGAATCTGCCAAGAGTGATCTCTGGTCACAGGGCCAAGAGTAAGCCCTAAGCATTGCTGGTTGTGCCCTGCCCTCCTCCAAAGAAAACCACCAATCCCCCAAACCTGTTGAATAGAATCACACTTATATTACATACATACACTATTGCTCATTTATTCCATTTTTAGAATGAACAATTCATAATTTTTTACTATTATAAGCAATGTTGCACTGAATATTCTTTTATTTTATGTGTGATTAAAACTGTTATCACTTGATCACTTGACTTCCTATTGATCATCGATTTGCTTGAGCGGGCACCAATAACATCTCTATATGTCCTGTCACATGCGAGATAGCCCAAGGGCATCTGCTTGCTCCAGGGACAGGAAGAGCCTCAAAACCATCCCATCAGTCATGGGAATGAGGTCTATAATTGTTACCGGTATTTGGCATGTCAAATACGACACGGGTAGCTTACCAGGCTCTGCCGTGCGGGTGGGATAATCTAGTAGATAATTTTGTGAGATAACTTTGTAAATCAGAGTGTTTGAATAAAGTCGAATTATTAAAAATGACTTAGGGGGCCAAAAAAACTAACTCAGAGTGTCTGGCTTTTCTTGAAGATGGAGCAGCTCAGAGCCCACAATCTACCAAGAAACTCACCGCTGCCCCCCTAGAGGCCGAACTCTCCAGTTTACCCCCAGGCCAGGTCACCCACTTAGCATCCAAAGAGAAAAACAGATCTCAGTTAAAGTTCAGTGAGCTCTGAAAAACCATAATCCTCACTCAAGAGGTACATCTCCACCCTCTCACCCTCCCTCCAAAGGCTATCTATGGAGCTTCATGTAAAACTTGGCACTTTATGATAAAATAACAGAAGTGAAATGGAAAGCAACGATCTACTACTATGCCCTCTAAGAGTCGAAATTTTACTTGTGGGGTAAGTCTAAGACAAGCTCAAAATAGTTGAAACAATCCAACTACCATTGAAACTGACAAAGTGTACCTCACGTAGGGATTCCTACTGATTAACTAGGGCTCTTAAGGTTTCTTGAGGCTAAGGGTAGGACAGAGACATCTTTAAGACTCAGAAGTAATGGCCCCTAACGCCCATCTGGGTAACAAAGTTACCTCTACTAGGAATCAAATCCGATTTTTTATGGATTTACTTAGTTTTTTTTTCTACACCAGCAATGCTCAAGGCTTATTCCAAGCTCTACATTCAGGAATTACTCCTGCCAGTGCTTGGGGGACCATATGGGATGCCAGAGACCAAATCTGGGTTGGCCACATAGAAGGCAAGTGCCCCACCCACGGTACTATCTCGCTAGTTACCTGTATTTTGTTTTTCATTTTTATTAATTTTTTGAGGGCACACCTGAATGTGCTCAGAGCTAATTTCTGGCAGTGTTGGGGGACCAAAACTGGGCTTGGACATGGGCAAGGCAAATGCCCTATCCTCCACTCCATATACCAACTTGCAAGTATTGGATTTTTAAATACTTCAGGAGAATTAAAGACACCAACTGCCAAGGCAGTTATGTCTTTAATAAAACAAAACTCAGTCTTCATCAGTGACAATAACCTATCTTTACTCAGGGTTTACTCCCGATTCTGCACTTAGGGGTTATTCCTGGTGGGGCTTAGGAGACCATATGCTGTGACAGGGACTGAACCCAGATTGTCCAACTACAAAGCAAGCTCCCAACCCTCTATACTATTACTCTAGCTCAATAACCTGTAAATCTTTTGTTAAGAGGTTCCAGTAAAGTTTCTACATTGAAGAAAGAAATGTTGAAAAAAAATGTGAATGTTGAAAATTTCTCTGATGGAGATCAAAATGGTCATATATATATATATATATATATATATATATATATATATATATATATATATACTATCACTTGATCACTTGAATCCTGTTATTCATCGATTTGCTTGAGCGGGCACCAGTAACATTTCCATTGGACCTTATCACGTGCCAATGTAGCCCAATGGCATCTGGTTGATTCAGGAATATGAAGAGCCTCAAACCGTTCCTTCAGGGTCTTGACAAGGAAGTCTGACCATCTTGTAGGTGGGCGGCCACGTGATCTTTTGACATCCCGTGGGATCCAGTCGGTAATGGCTCTAGTCCAGCGGTTGTCTCCAAATTGCATTACATGTCCAGCCCATCTGATTTTCGATGCCTTGGCAAATGAGACAGCATCCCTGATTCTGGAATAGCGACAGAGGTCAGAACTCCGGATTCCTTCTCTCACTTGAGTGAGGCGTGATATTCCAAGCATAGCTCTTTCGATTCCTCTCTGGGAGACCCAAATAGCATTCTCATCCTGCTTTCGTAGGACCCAGGTCTCTGAGGTGTATGTTAATGCAGGGAGAATGGTGGAGTCAAAGAGATGTGCCCAGAGCCGGAGGTTCTTTGTCCTTTTAGCTATTTCTTCGATGCCTTTGAAGGCATTCCATGCCACTGGCTCTTCCTCCTGCACATGCCCTAAGAGTGCTTATGTTTAGGACACTGTCATTTTCTCCCTTATATATCATCTAAATTACTGCATATATAATGGTCAGCAAACTTCAGAAGTTTGTCCCCATGTGTTCCAAAGACAGCTTTGGAATTTTCTACCTTGCCCTTCTATACCTGAGAACTAGGACCCATTTCCACCACTGGCTGCAGCTTACTATGGCAGTAATGTGAATGGAAGAAGGAGTTTTACAACTGCCCCCAACTCTGGGTGATGCGGCTATGCTATTCTGCTTTTTCTGTCTTTGAGAGCAAGTGTTATAGGACAGTGGTTCTCAACTCTGCCTCAAATTAGCATCGCCGAGGGAGCCTTCAATAAATTCCAGTCAACTGATGCAGGTGGCCCCTGGCCCCTGGCATCTAAAACTGCTCCCTGATGATTTTTCAGATGCAGTCATGGTAAGAAGCTGAGGCTCCTCAAAGCTGCGGTTTGCAAACTCGAGTGAACTCCAAATGACAGACAGGCCGGAGAGCAGAGAACCGCTTGGCCCCACTCTCATAAGTTTCAGAGATTTAGTAGGCCTTGGTGGGGCCCAAGACCCTGCAGGCTTCTGAAGTTTCCAAGTAATGCTAATGCTACTAGTTTGGGATGAAGATTCTAGCTGTACAGGCTGATTGTTCCTGAGATGCTTATGGAAAAGTTGCTTAGGATAATCATCACATTAAATGGCTTGTTCTCTACTATTGAATATTAACCTATGTATTATACATTAAATCTATAGTGCTAACTTTTGATTATTCAAATAAAATATTCATAAAGCAATGTCCAAAGTTTTATAATTCTCAGGCTTTCCCCCTGACCCCCCAAGCCCATTAATTTCATGCCCAGAAGCTTTTGGGTAAAAGCCGCAGTCATCAGGCTGACGGAATCTGACAGGCCAGCAGGCCCGATTATACTGGTGCTCTGTGGCACTTTGATGTCCTGGAAACGAAGAGAGATAGGGGGCAAATTGGGTAGCACATTATGTTAATAACTTGATTTAATCCAGCCACTAAACTTTATGTAGCCTGTTAGAAAAGATGCTAACACTAATTATGCCACTTTGGAAAAGAAAGAAGGGGACAAGCATTTCATTCTGACAAAGTGAAGCTCATAAATGTTGAAAATGAAATGAAACAAAATGAAGTAATCTATGATTAATTATACATCACAGACATGAAGAAAAGAGGAAGAACCAAGTAATATGTCTAAGTCCTAGGAAATCTGTTAGATTGCTTTTAAGGATCAACATTTCCATGAGCTGTCAGATTCTGTAACATGGAAAAAATGGAACTATCATTAAGTTGCAAAATAGAGTGATATTAAATTGCTAAATGGAATGATCTTAAATTACTTACACTATAGTAGATAATTCAAACTCACAGTGTAATTGGCATAAATTGTATTTATCTAAGGACACTATTTCTCAATTTTGGGACCAAAAGGGTAAAGCCTGTTAAAAAATCTTTAAAGTAAGGATCACCATAGAGTTATCTAGTTACTTTATATTAGTTTCTGTGCTTCTAAGGTTAGCACATGCTTTAAAAAGTGAAACGGAAGAGCATAATTCTTCTTAGAGCAAGAGTCTGGTTAGACATACTAGAGTAGGTATCATCAAAAAGACAAGAAATAACAAGTTTGGGTTAGGATGAGGAGAAATGGGAATTCTCTGTGCAGTGGCAGAATAAAGTGGTACAGTCAGTGGGGTATGTAGTACAGAAGCATCTCAAAATTTTTTTGCATTAGGGACCGGAGCGATAGCCCAGCGGGTAGGGCGTTTGCCTTGCATGCGGCCGTCTCATACCGCCGGGTTCGATTCCCGGCATCCCATATGGTCCCCCCGAGCACCGCCAGGAGTAATTCCTGAGTGCAGAGCCAGGAGAAACCCCTGAGCATTGCCGAGTGTGACCCAAAAAGCAAAAAAAAAAAAAAAAAAATTCCATTAAAGTTAGAACTACCACATGGATCCACTAATCCCACTTCTTGATGGAAATATAAGAAAAAAAAACACTTTCTGGATAAGACATATGCGCCACATTAATTGCACCATTATTTACAATAGCTAAGATAGGAAAGCATCCATCTATGGATGAATGATGCTAGAGAGAATGCTAGATATATAAAATGCATTTATATATGCAATAGAATATGATATAGTCAAGAAAATGAAAATCTTGCCATTAGTGACAACCTGGGTGGGCTATGGTGCATTGTGCTGAGTGAAATAAGTTACACAGAAAGACAAGGACTATACATAAACTCACATGTGGAATCTAAAAAGGGAATTAAAAACCCAGATTCATGACACAGAGTACATGGTGGTGACTGCTAGGGTGGATGGTAGGTGAAACAGGTCAAAAGGGATCACTAGGGAAAGTCAAGGGACCAAGGGGTGGAGAGACCACATGTCTGCAAGCAGGCAGCCTGGTCCTGAGCACTGCAAACAAGCACTTCCAGGATTGACCCCTAAGCACCAAGCCAAAAAAGTATTTGAGCATCACCAGGTGCTGCCTCCCCACCAAAAAAGAAAAGAAAGGAAGGAAGAAAGAAAGAAAGAAAGAAAGAAAGAAAGAAAGAAAGAAAGAAAGAAAGAAAGAAAGAAAGAAAGAAAGAAACACAGAAAGAGTGTTACTGCACTTATTTGCTGTGAAGTCCTAGTCTCTAGAATAAAGTCTTGCATAGAGTTCACGAGTTATCTGCTAAATAAATGAGCGATTTTCTTCCCTCCCTTAAGATCTTTATTGACTATTCCTGGAACTTCAGGACAGACTCAGGCTTTTCAGGGGCTCCAGAGCTCTGTGTCTGCAGCAGCCGTTGAGGGGCTCCCCAGCGGCACCATGAGCACCGTCCATCCGGAAGGCATTGGGAATTCCTGGGCCGAGCCACGCACCGCATTCCCTCAGTCTCATGCTTCCCTTCCTGTGGGCCCCCAACGATCCCTCCTCAACTCTCACTAACTCTGGCTCAATTTCAATACTTGGCTCATGAGTCACTCAGTCCAGTCATCCTTGATGGGGTCCCTCACGTGAAGTTGGGCACCCGTCCTGATTGCTCCCACAGCTTCCCTCATATTCCATCCTCCCCACAGACACCCACGCACTGTAATCAAGGTGAGCTCCAGGGGCTTCAACTCTGCAGTGCTGCCAGCCTCCATGCTGAGACAGAGGAGGAGAGAAGAGTTGTTGCCAGAATAACTTGCTTTTGTTTTTGCTTTTACCCAGGGGTTACTCCTGGCTTTGCACTCAGATCAGGAATTACTCCTAGCGATGCTCGAGGGACCATATGGGATGGTGGGAATTGAACCCAGATTGGTTATGTACAAGGTGTATGCCTACCCGTTGTATCATCACTCTGGCCCTATTGCTGTAAGAATTCAAGGAGATAGTAGCTTAGCATGTCATAGCTATTTACAAATGCCTTGCAATGAAAGCTCTGTATCACAGTTTCAAAAGCTCTAAATAAGCTGAATGTGTTTGTGTGTCTTTGTGTGTATGTGTGTGTGTGTATTGGCGGGGAGGGAGGGTGTTGAGTGCAAGGGATCAAACCCAGGGCAGGGCTCTAGATTAATATTTAATAGACACCTGAATAAAGTAGATTACTCTGCTCGGCGTGGGTGGGACCACATCTAATGAGCTGCATATCAGACGAGGGGAGGAGGGAACTCTAAAGCCTGGTTTCCTTGAACCGGCACTGCTCTTGCCCTGCCTTTGGACTTCAACTGGAACATCAACTCTGAAGTCTCCAGTGTGCTTGCTTTTGGGTTGGAACTTAACACCGTAAGCTCTCCAGTTCTGAGGCTTTCAGACTTGGCTTAGAACTAAACCACTGAATACATGCTATTTGTTCTATTTCTCTGGAGCACCCTGACAAATACAAACACGATAAAGCTAAGTTCTGTACGAAAGGCTTATTGCCCCACTACCAAAATAATCTAACAGAGGGTAGACAATTTCTTTGATAATTTATTTGATAAAGCAAAAAAAATTAAATTGGATGAAGAACCTTACTGAAAAGTATTCTGGTCATCATCTGCAAAATTCCCTGCTTGATTTGCAAATATTGAATAAAAACATTTCATATATCAGAAGGTATAGGTTTGATATATTCCCTAGAGACTTGGGAACACGCAATTAATAGTGATAGTGTAATAATAATGATAAATATTTTGAACTGATGATTTGTTCCGCTGCTCTTGATCAATTCTATACCTTTATTACTTAGAGAAATAATGGATTTTCTCAGTTTACTGAGGCACCCATGATAACTGGGGTTCTATAAGTTTATTCAACAAAGAGAGAGAGAGAGCCAACAACCTGAGAATTTTAAAGCTGAAAGGATTGTAATTGCTATCAGCAAAGTAGAAAAGATAAAAAAAACCCAAAAATTACTCATTTCAGGAAAATTAAGGTAGATAGAGAAAAGCTGAAGAATTTTACTTTGCTTACATTTCATTTTATAACAAGTATTTCTCCCTTACAAGGAAAAATGTTCCACTAATACAATACTTGTCACTTGTCACTTGGCTTACCATTATTCATCGATTTGCTCAAGTGGGCGCCAGTAATGTGTCCATTCCTTGGGAATGAGGTCCATATTGTTACTGTTTTTGGCATATCGAATACACCACGGGTAGCTTGCCAGGCTCTGCTGTGGCTCAGGGTTCATCCCAGGAGGCCCAGTACAATACTATTCATATCAATTAAAGTGTAATTTTCTTTTCAAAGTTTCAACTTACACAATAACTTTTAGCAATATGTTACAAAACAAGCAAAATATATACACACAAGATTAGCAGCTTTCTAGGAAGGCTTAGATTTGTTGGCTGGAGAGATAGCTCAAAGGGCTGAGCATGAGCTTGGCACAGAGAAGGTCCAGGTCTGAATCCTGGCAACCACTTTGTTCCCCAGCACCAAAACTTTTTATTTTGGACAGAAATGAACCAACTTTTTTTATGGTTTACAAAGTGATATTATTTAGATTTTAATAGTCTGATGAATTCACATGCAAGTTACTGTAGTTTTAAATGCAATCACATGTTCTGAGTAAAGATTAAATTTACTTTTATACATCTTTACAGAGAGTTTCTGGAAAGAAGTGGGATTCTGAAAGCAGTTAATTTGTTTCATTATTTATCTAATTATTTTTTGGTTTGGGAGCCACAAGTGGTGTCCAGGGCTTACTCCTGGCTGTGCGCTCCGGAATCACTCCTGGTAGGGCTTGGGGTACCTTATGTGGTGCCAGGGATCGAATCAGGGTCAGCTGCATACGACACACGTACCCTGCCTGCTGTACTGTCTCCCTGATCCCTATTTTGTATTTTCAATTTATAGGGACCACCTCTAGCATTCCATTGGTGGAGGGCCCAGAGAAACTCACAGGGATTCTTGTGTTTGGGGGGAATCAGACTCAGGGCCTTACCTCTTGAGATACCTTTTGCCCCTAAGTCAACTGTTTTTAGCAATTTTCTATTGAAGCTACCGGTGTTAGCTTCAATAGGTAATGTGTTAGGCTTAGAGTTAGGTTACTCTGGACATGTAAGTACAAATAAGAGTATCTGTCACTCACATAATTAAATCAAAACTATAATTTTCTTAATACTCAGCGATTATTTGGATAAGATTGCAATAAATTCATATTTTTTCAAAAAATATGCTGGCCAGACTTGGAGCGGGGATTTGGGCTCCTCCTCCCATTCCTCCACCTCCATGCCAGCAACTTTGGAAGAGAGGCACTCCAGACCCACAGCTCTGTTAGCGCGCGCCGCTGTGGTTGCACAACAGTCTTAGGATGTTAGGATCAGGCCCTTCCCAGGATCTTTCACATTTATACACTCTATACAGTTCTAGGCAGGTTCTAGCCATGGCCTGTCATCCCAGTGAGCCTAGCAAGAAGCCAGAGGAAATCCCATACCATGAGGTTAGTCATTCTCAACATCTAGACTCCACAGCTCCTCAGAGCTCCACCCAAGAGAAAACCTGATCTTTCCCTGTTGAGTTTCATCAGTAAATGCTCGAAATGCTCGAAATGAGAGCCTTCTACTGAGATTATACTACCTACATGGCAGAGCCTGGCAAACTACCTGTGTTGTATTTGATATGCCAAAAACCAGTAACAATTATGGACCCCATTCCCATGACCTGAAGGAATGGTTTGAGGCTCTTCCTGTTCCTGGAGCAAGCAGATGCCCTTGGGCTACACTTGCTCTCAACAGGATGTATGGAGATGTTACTGGTGGCAGTTGTCTTCGATGAACAACGGGAAGACAAGTGAAGTGATACAAGAATACAAGTGATTATGCCCTAAGATTTTCATTAATGATGACTGATACGATGAATGACAAATACCTTTAGAACGTTTTTAGTTGGCATCAAGTTACTGACCGGTTTGATATTCTTGGAGACAGGGACCGAATAATACACTCATCACTGTCGGAAGCCAATCTGTCTTCTTCATCTGTTAAGAAATAAAGGTGTTTTAGTTTAAATCTGTTATATGTATAGTTGGAGAGATGGAGAGAAAAAGCATATATTATATAAGACTACCCTTAGGAGAACAATATGAAAATTGTCTTGATCTTTTTACACAGCAAAGACATTCAGATTTATAATATATATATTTTTTTAAGAAAAGAGAAAAGTTGCTGAAAATTCTAAGTTTGGCTTTATAGAAGAAAAGAAAATAAACCTACAACTTGTACAGTTTGAAATTAAAGAGTAATGTTTTAAAAGAACAGGTGAAGAGACATTTCCTAATACACAACCAATACTATTGTGTAACTGTCAAATTATTCTTATTATATGAAAACATTTTTGGAAGTTTCAGTTTTTAAGGTAACACTGTCATATACTAAGCTGTACACTTTAAAGCACAAAGCCAATAGTCTGACATGTAATTCTGTGAAATACACACCACGAAGATAGTCAGCACACACACATCAACCCCAATCTTTTCCTCATGTGGAATACACACCACACTAAGACAGTCAGCACACACACATCACCCCCCAATCTTTTCTGCATGTGGATACACACCACACTAAGACAGTCAGCACACACACACATCAACCCCAATCTTTTCTGCATGTGGATACACACCACACGAAGACAGTCAGCACACACACATCAACCCCAATCTTTTCCTCACGTGGAATACACACCACACGAAGACAGTCAGCACACACACATCAACCCCAATCCTTTCCTCATGTAGAATACACACACACGAAGACAGTCAGCACACACACATCAACCCCAATCTTTTCTGCATGTGAAATACACACCACACGAAGACAGTTAGCACACACACATCAACCGCAATCTTTTCCGCATCTGGATACAAACCACACTAAGACAGTCAACACACACACATCAACCCCAATCTTTTCCTCATGTGGATACACACCACACTAAGACATTCAGCATACACACATCAACCCCAATCTTTTCCTCATGTGGAATACACACCACACATTAAGACAGTCAGCACACACACATCAACCCCAATCTTGTCCTCATGTGGATACACCCCACACTAAGACAGTCAGCACACACACACACACACACATCAACCCCAATCTTTTCCTCATGTAGAATACACACCACACACGAAGACAGTCAGCACACATACACACATCAACCCCAATCTTGTCCTCATGTGGATACACACCACACTAATACAGTCAGCACACACACACATCAACCCCAATCTTGTCCTCATGTGGATACACACCACACTAAGACAGTCAGCACACACACAACAACCCCAACATTTTCCTCATGTGGATACACACCACACTAAGACAGTCAGCACACACACACATCAATCCCAATCTTTTCCGCATGTGGATACACATCACACTAAGACAGTCAGCACACACACATCAACCCCAATCTTTTCCTCATGTGGAATACACACCACACACTAAGACAGTCAGCACACACACACATCAACCCCAATCTTTTCCTCATGTGGATACACCCCACACTAAGACAGTTAGCACACACACATCAACTCCAATCTTTTCCTCATGTGGAATACACACCACACACTAAGACAGTCAGCACTCACACATCAACCCCAATCTTTTCCTCATGTGGATACACACCACACTAAGACAGTCAGCACACACACATCAACCCCAATCTTTTCCTCATGTGGAATACACACCACACACTAAGACAGTCAGCACACACACACATCAACCCCAATCTTTTCCGCATGTGGAATACACACCGCACTAAGACAGTCAGTACATACACGTCAACTCCAATCTTTTCCGCATGCCTCTGCAGTTTCTTCCTTCTGTATCTCTCATGTTGCCTTTGCTCTTCCCCAGGTACCCACTGTACACCTGTTTTCTTCACTATAAACTAGGCTGAGTTTCACATATTTATATAAATTTAAAAATTTACATGATATAGTAAATAGTCTCTTTGTTGATTTGAGTTCTTGGTTTAAATATTTTATTTTTTTAGAGTCAAGTCTTCTTAAGTAATCCTGACCAAAAGAGAATATCAAGTCACTTGAAATATTAGGCTCATGGGGCTGGAGAGATAGTACAGTGGGTAGGATGCTCGTCTTGCATGTGGCTGACCAGGAGTTGATTCCGGACACCCTATATGGTTCTCCTAAACCCATTAGAAGTGATCCCTGAGCGCAGAGCCAAGAATAAGCTCTGAGAACTGCCAGGTATGGTCCTCCCAAACCAATCCAGACTAGTAAAAGAGTAATATTGGGACCTGGTTAGTGATAACACTGGAATTGTCATATGGAAATAAGAAACACACTAATTCTACCTGAACATAGCTGTCTACAACTCAGTCTATAGTTCATTATTTATGTTAGGCAAATTCATACAACAAGCTAGGGATATAACTCAAAGGGCTGGAACACATGTTTCGTGTGTGGGAGGTAGAGGTTTGATCTCTGGCACTTGACCCCCAGAGCTCTGCTGGGAGCATGCCCAGAGCATCGAGTCAGGAGTAATGTTACACCACAGCACCTCCTGGTGTGGAAAAAAAATATAAATCAAAACAAAACAAAAGATTTAGGTACCATAAAGTCAATGAACTATTAAATGAAGACGTACTTTGAGGCAAACTCTGATAGGTTAAATAAATCAAGACTTAAGTACAAAAAAATTTGTAAAAGGAAGCTGGTGACTGCAGATATAGTACAGCTGCTTGCCTTGCATGAGGTCAACCCTGGTTTCATCCCCAGCACTGCATCAGGTTCCCTGAGCACCATCAGGAGTGAATCCTGAGCGCAGAGTCAGAAGTCAGTCATGAGAACCACTCAAACCCTCAAATCCCCAAATTTCCAAACGAAGAAAGCTAGAACTGGAGAAAGCTCAGTGGGCTGAGCACATTCATGCTTTGCACGCGGAAGGCCTGGGTTCAATCCCTGACACCACATACGTAATCCAAGCACCACCTGGAGCAAATCCCAAGTACAGACTGGGAGTACTTCTAGGAGAGTACTTAGGGGTAAACCTTGCCTTCCCCCCTAAATATAAAAAGTAAAAAAATAAAGTCACCTTCTTGTTCCAATTCCTCAGTTATTTCTGTTTCATCTTCAGAAGTTGAACTTTGTTCTGCAAGCTGACCTTCAGATAATAAAGACACATCCTCCTCCTTTTCTTTCTGAATTTTCTCACTGTGTTCTTCTACCTTTTTCACATCACTTTCTTGAGAAACCTGAAGACATGAATGCACACCAATGTACTTATTATGCTGAGATCACATTTGTAGCATTCTTACCAAACACTTGAATAATAAATCATGTAAACTTGAGACATATAGACATGTGCTATTTATGTATAATTCATTAGAAAATAATCACATTTTACAAATGAAAATATGCAGATAAATGAAGTCTGATTAAAACTAAGAATGAAAAATGCATTAATCTCAAAATGATTTACATGACTTCTTAAATTCAAGTATTGATTCACTGCCTGCTAATATCAGCATAACCGTAGCTGTTACACATGTCATATTTTTTACCTTTCTGCTCCAAGAAAGTCATAACTAAAAATAGGATCAATGCTAGTAATTCCTGATCCATGTCAATAGACAATTTTTTTTCTGAACTAAATCAAGGACTGGGAAGATGGCTCAAAGGACGGAGTGCACAGCTTGCATGCAGATGTGCCGGACTCAATGTGGGGAACCACATGGTCCTTTAGAACCACTGGGCATAGACCTGGCAGCCCCCAAGCCCTCCCATGATGGTCACCATGGGACCATGGGACATTTGCACAGCAGTGTAAATGTCGTACTGCTCAGGCCCTGCAATGCATTGCAGCACAAAGCACTGCAGGGCCTGAGCAGAACGACAATGCTGAGCCCCAGGAATTTCTGGCCCGCCCAGTAAGGCTCAGAATTGCCAGAGTGGTGCTGGGACCCTGTGATCATGACCTAGGAGCTCCCTTCCCACCAAAGAACCAAAGTAATCCTTTAATAATAATTTTAAGGGGCCCAGAGAGATAGTACAGGGGTTAAGGCAATGCCTTGCATAAGGTCAGCTCCTGTACCACGTTGCCAGATGTAGTCCTGGAGGAGCTGACGCACTGCTGGGGTGTGGGTAATCCCTGGCACCACAGGGTCCGAGCAGTACCAGGTGTTCAGGCCCTGGACTAAACTGACAGCTGGGCTGGCCATGAATCATTGAGAGTGGCTTGTGGAAACCCTGAGCAGCGCTAGGGGGTTCTCCCCACCAGAAATAATCCAGTATAAATACATACCTTAGGAATATGTGGAACAGTGGGCATATTAATTTCCATTTCTGGTTTATGTTTTTCTTCTGATAAGATTTTATTCATATCTTCAGGAGGAGTAGATATCTCCTTACATTAATGTGAAAAGATGAGTGTGTGTTATTATCTGATTCCCAGAGCACTATAAAATTTTACATATTATATATATAAACACACACATATAAATATGTATATGCATAAGCAAATGTAATTGCTATATTATATATACTACAGTTTTAGGTTTGAAAATATAGCTCATTGGAGCACTTTTTTATATTAAAAGCAGTGTAAATGATTCCAACCATTAAGATATTAAGTAAAATATAATTTATCGAGTGCATGCAATCTTTGGAAAAAAAAGGTAAGGTTATCTGTAGTGATACTGCTAATATCTAAGATATAAAAAGCACTCTCAAAGTCCAGCAACAAAAAAGTGTAAACAACCCCATTAAAAAATGGGAAGAGAGATGGACAGACACTTCCTCAAAGATGACGCAGGGCCAGAGAAATAGTAGAGGGGTAAGGGGCTTGTCCCAGCTCGATTCTCAGCAGTGTATAAGATCCCCCATGCAAGACCAAGCGTCCCTTCTGAGCAGAGCCAGAAATAATAACCACTGAGTACCTTTTGGATGTGTCTAAAAAAAACAAAATAAAAAAGAAACAATCACATCAAAATCGCCAATACTCACACACCAAAGTGTTTATCATGACTGGGCCTTGGGGAAATGCAAATAAAAACAATGCATGATCACCGCAGACTAGTAAGAATGGTCTATATAGAAAGTCTGGAAACAATAAGTGGTAGCAGGGATGTGGTGAAAGAGGAACTTTTAGAAATTGGTGTAGAACTGTTCCTGGTTCAGTTTCTTTGGGAAATTAAGAATAGCGCTTCCATATGACCCTGAAATTCTACTCCTGGGCATCAACCTCGGGAACACAAAAGACATACGAATACCACGGTAGCGTTGTTTCTACCACACTTGATCTCAGCCAAAAGGCCAAGAAGCAATCACAGCATTATTTATAGCAGCCAAGATCCGGAAACAACACAAGTATCCAACAACAGAAGAGTGGATAAAGAAATTAAGGTGCATGCACACAATGAAACTATGGGAAAAGATGAAATCCTGCAGCTTCCTGCAACGTGGATGGAACTGGAAGGTGTCAGGTAAGCGAAGTGAGTCGGAAAGAAAAGATAAACACATTACCTTGGTCACATGCGGAGTATAAAGAAACAAAGCCAGGAATCACATGATCCTCAGTGGAAACAAACCCGGAGATAGGGTCAAGAGTCAACAGAAAGGTGAGATGTGAGGATACCCTCAATTAGTTACTTCAGTCAAAAACATCACGTTTATGATTACTCATTTATTGACTGTCAAGTGGAGGGCTGACCTCAGGTTCCATACATACAAGTCCTGGCCTCTACTTTCCTGATCTTTAAAAGGGAGTAATTTCAGCATCAACTATAAAAAGCTGCTTGGAGGATTAGATGAGTTCAGTTAATAAAAAGCATTTAATTCAGTGCTTGGTACATAATAAATGCTCATTGAGTCCCCAATTAGCTCACTAGTAATTCACTTATTTGTGCATGAATATATATGCTTTCACTGTATCACTGTCTTCCCGTTCATCTTTGATTTGCTCGAGCGGGCACCAGTAACATTTCCATATGACCTGTCTCATGCAAGTAGAGCCCAAGGGCACCTGCTTGCTCCAGGAACATAAAGAGCCTCAAACCATCCCATCAGGTCATGGGAATGAGGTCTATAATTGTTACTGGTATCTGGCATATCAAATATGACACGGGTAGCTTGCCAGTGCCGAGAAATCATTTAAGTCTTGGGGAAAAGACTTATTGACATGGGTAGTTGGATAACACCAAGGCTGCTTTATATTTAAAAATTCATTGCTTGGCCAAAAGCCATATGAAAAAAATGCTTATCATCACTAATCATCAGAGAGATGCAAATCAAAACAACAATGAGATATCACCTCACACCACAGAGACTGGCACATATCCAAAAGGGTAAAAGCAACAAGTGCTGGCGGGGATGCAGGGAAAAGGGGACTCTCATACATTGTTGGTGGGAATGCAGACTTGTACAACCTTTCTGGAAAACAATATGGACATTCCTCCAAAGACTAGAAATTGAGCTCCCTTTTGATCCAGCCATACCACTCCTGGGAATATACCCTGGGAAGCCAAAAACACCCAGCAGAAACACCATCCGCACTTTTATTTTCATAGCAGCAC
This sequence comes from Cryptotis parvus, assembly GCA_021461705.1. NCBI lineage: Eukaryota > Metazoa > Chordata > Mammalia > Eulipotyphla > Soricidae > Cryptotis > Cryptotis parvus. The sequence goes on from JAJIBD010024459.1 coordinate 28,733, forward strand.
TATTCACAATAGCCAGCACCTGGAAACAACCAGTATGCCCGAGAACTGATGACTGGATAAAGAAACTTTGGTACATCTACACAATGGAATACTATGCGGCTGTTAGGAAAAATGAAGTTATGAAATTTGCCTATAAATGGATGGACATGGAAAGGTTCATGTTTAGTGAAATTAGTCAGAAAGAAAGAGAGAGATATAGAATGACTGCATTTATTTGCATGACATAAACATATATGTATGTATATATATATATATATATACATACATATATATACATATATGTATATATATGTATGTATACATACATTTATTTGCATGACATAAAATATATGTATGTATATATATATATATACATACATATTGTTATAAATAAATATGTATGTATATATATATATATACATACATCATATATGTTTATGTCATGCAAATAAATGGTCATTCTATATATATATATATATACACACACACACATACACATATTATGATACCAAAATCCAATGTCAGGTGAAATGTGGATCAGGTATTACCAAAAGTGGAAATTACCACAAACGTGTGGGAGTCAGAGGTTAGGTAAGACAGAGAAGGGAACATGTGCAAATAAATATCAAAAGGACTAATACCAACCTAGAACTGAGCATTAAATACAGGCAAAAAATCGGAGAGATAGCCCAGCGGGTAGGGCGTTTTGTACATCCCATATGGTCCCCCGAGCACTGCCAGGAGTAATTCCTGAGTGCAGAGCCAGGAGTAACCCCTGAGCATCGAGCCAAAAAAAAAAAATACCAAAAAAATGCATATGATGGCCTCTAAGTGTATGTATTGCAATCCACAATATGTAAGAGAAGGAAAAGAGAGGGAGAGAGAAAAGAGATAAAGAACCTGCCATGGAGGCAGGCTATGGGAGGGGGAGGGAATTGGGGACATTGGTGGTGGGAAATGGGCACTGGTGGGAGGGTGGGGTGCTGGAACACTATGTGACCGAAACCTCCAAACTCGAACAACGTTGTAATTGTATATCTCACGGTGGTATAATAAAATATTAAAAAAAAAAAAAACTTCATTGCTTCACCGGATTGGATGGGATGTTAAGCAGAAGGCAGCCAACCTCAATTAAGAAAACATAAATACAGAAGGCTTAACCTGTTAGTAATCTCTTATACAAGGGCTTAATGGCTTCATGGTGAGATATAATAATCTTCACCAACTTTCTTCTAAGGAAATATTTTATGATTATTCTTTTAGAAAATTATTTCTATCAAGCAACATAAAATAAATTATTGAGGACCTGCTATGGATCTTAAGGGGCGTATTGTAAAAATAGGAAATAATGGTGGGAAGGTGTAATAGTGGTGGGACTGGTATTGGAAAATTGAATGCCTGTAACATATCATCATGAACAACTTTGTAGAAATTAAATAACTAAATAAAAAACAAAAGGGAAAAAAACTTCATTGCTTAAGATATATGCCTCTTATAATATGGAAGTTGCATCTCAATTACCAAAAATCCCATCTTTTTTTTTTTTTTTTTTCATTTTGGATCACACCCGGCAATGCTCAGGGGTTTCTCCTGGCTCTGCACTCAGGAATTACTCCTGGTGGTGCTCAGGAGACCATATGGGATGTTGGGGATTGAACCTGGGCCGGCACAGGCCGGCTGTGTGCAAGGCAAACACTCTACCCGCTGGGCTATTGCTCGGCCCCAAATCCCATCTTTTTAAAGTCTCTGAGAGTTGATGGTAACTTGAGTGGTAGCTGTGGATATGATGGCTCTAGCTAATGATAGATTTTGAAATAAGCTACAGTTGATAAGTTCTGTGGATGAACTGTATGTGGGATGGAGGAAAGGAGAAGTCAAAATTCCATGACTATAAAAGGGTACATGAATATGTCATTTGCTGGGAATGGGAAACTCCAAAAGAAAAAAATGAGGATGGGGCGGTGAGTGAAATCAGGTTTTATTTTTGATAAGTTATTTCTTTTATTCCTTAAATAATTAAATATCCAATGCATATGAAATGAAAATATGTAGTTCAGCAGTGGGATCAAAGTTTATGAATAAAGGTAAGTTAACACAGAAACAGTTTCCAAAAAATTTGTGATGCTTATGTCTCGATGTCACTGAAAAAAATGTCTAGCTTGGAAGTTTAACTTCTGAGGCACTTCAGCATTTAGAGATATGTACCAAGAGAGAGAAGAATCACTGGTAAAGCTGGATTCAATAAAAAATATGAGGAAAGGGAGAGACTACTGGCAGGTTGGTGTGTGTGTGTGTGTGTGTGTGTGTGTGTGTGTGTGATGCGGAAGTTGAGCTCAGGCACTCAATATATAAGAGGTATGAATAAATTCTACCTTTTAGCCATATTGCTCACCCTCGAAACAGCTAAAAACAACTATTTTTTATGAGCTTTTAAAACTTTTTTAAATTAGTAAATGGGGAGGACCGAGATACGATAGCAACAATGGCAACATTTAGGCACAATGCCAAATTAAAAGACTAATATTTCAAAGGAGGGAAAGTATCTTATTCATCTATTTCAATTTAAATAAGATAGGGAATACTATACTATATCTTTAACATTTATTTCAAGTATATGCTATAGAAAAGATTAGTATTTTGAGTGTTAATTACTTACAGAACTCTGATTCGGTGTGATATCCATAAAAGATACTTTCTTTTCTACCGGTTTTATCAAACGTTGCCTTGGTTTAGGCGTTGGTGCCTACAATAAACCATCATGTCAAGCTGAGTATGATGAACTGGCATTTCAGACATGACTTCAGACACTTTCTAAGGCTCACTGGAAATTCTCAGTGACGATTACTCACCACTAGTGGTGTGCTAACAGAGGGTGCTGAAGGCAGTCTTTGAATAGCTTCTGACTCTTCTTTATGTATGACCTTTCCTAAGTCTTTGGTTATGATGGATCCACTTGGAGGGGAGGTAAGCAAATTTCCACTTCAGTGTGACATGGATGGCTCCTGAAGGATGCTTTTTATGATCTGTTAACTCAAATATACCTGTCAAAATACAAAAATCATTCTGATTAATTCTAGAGTGAAGTTTCACTGCTGTCCCAATGAAGAAGTAACAAAACTAACTACCCACAACTTTAAAGTAACTCCGCTGTGGTGCTGGGAACGCAGAGAATATGCTTTGCATTAGGAGGTGCTGGTTCAATCCCAGGCACCTTCTGACTCCTGAGCACTGCTCAGCATTCCTGGTGTAACCCCTGAACAGTTGGGTGACCTCTGCAATAGCAATAACAACAAATATGGCTTTTACTCAACTCAACTGAGTTGCAGAATAAAATAAAGATGAAAGGATCAATGATAGCTTTATCTCTTAAGCAGACTACTTTCAGAACTTAAGGCTTCCAAGATAATACCAATTCACAGATGAAAAAATTAACTTATAAATATTTTAATTCACTGAAATGAAATTTAGAGATCATTTGAAATACTTAGACTTCTATAATACATGATCAGAATCAAAGCTTAACTATCAACTTTCATTTTGGCCAGAATATTCTTGCAAAAGACATCTCCAGAAAAATGCTTTAAAGTTTCAGAATTTCAAATAACTTATACCTAAAGGAGTTTTTATATTACTAGATAGTTTTACTATAATTTCAATATAGTTTGCTGGGATTTATTGAATTACTATGTAATAGTAGTACAGAAAAATTGAAAGAAAGAACTAATCAAAATATAGCACTAATAAAAATAATCAGTAATACTGATTCACAAAGTTCACAGTTGTTAACATATATTTTTCACAGCATGAAAGAAATCCCTGGTTTGAAAAAAAAACATAATCTACACATGAAATGAGTTTTGTTTCGGGTCCTTTAACAGTTCCTCAAGTGTATAATATTTATTTTAATTGTTAACTAGGAAATAAGAAACACAGCAACTCTATGTTTTAGATAGAAGAAAAGTAAGTAGGTCGAATACAAGGAGGTGGTAGCTCAGAGTAGGACTTCCTGATGGTTTATTAAAGAGCACAATAAATCTTCTCACGGAAAGTAATTATAGGGGGCCAGAAGTGTAGCCCAGTGTATGCCTTGCATAGGAAAAAGAATGTAGTAACAGGGCTGCGGGTATTTCTCAGTGGTCAGAGCACATGTAAGTGAACATGGGTTCGATTCCTGGTACCACACGGTTCCTCAAACAATAAAGCCGCCCCCCAGCCACCCACCCTCTCTTGGCCCCTACAAGGCTATGCTGGTCCCAAGCATCTCTGAAAATGACTCAGGGGTCTAAAGTAAAACTAGGTGTGTGTGGACCTATTTAAATAAAAACGGTGATACTATTGAACACAATGGTCAAAAGCAACCATATAAGGGCTCTGGAAATTGATAAAAAAAATACAAGTTGAGAAGCATTTCACAAGAATGTCTACCATGTCTCAATAAAAGTAGTAGGAATTATAACAGACTATAGTAAGCTACTCATCCTTGGCTAAATGTGCGACTTGTAGATTGCCTGATCTTTGAATGCATTATTCAAGCCCAGGTACTGAAGCAAAAGCAAAGTATAGAAGAACACAAACTCAAGGTGTTAAAGCATAATCCTTGACCAATAAATGATAGACCATGCTGGCCCTGGTCTAACTTTTAAAAAAGAACCAAACAAATACTTAGCAGAGATATTAGCAACGATAGTGAGAGAATCAGATTACAGAATTAGTTCAGTAAAAGCACCAAGCAAATTAGAGAGAACCCAGAGCTTCTACATTATAGTATACTAATGTCTAGTTTTAAATGAACAAGTATTAAGAGACAGGCATAGATGCACAGGGTGTGCTCCTGTATGTACACAAAGGCTATTGATATATACTTTCTGCGGTTATACAGACAGTAGTCGTTGTAGGTAAATACCCCAGAACACCTATTACAAATATGATAAAAGAATGAAAAAAAAAGCGTACTTAAAGGAAGGGGCCTGAGAGCTAGTACACCTAGTAGGTGCTTGCCTTCCATGCGACTGGTCCAGGTTTGATTCCCAGCACTCATATAGTCCCACAAGCACTTCCAGGAATGATCCTGAGTGCCAAGCCAGGAATAAGCCTGAGTGCCACCGGTGTAGCCCCAAAGCAAAAAGAATGAAAAGAAAAAAGACAATGTATTATAACACAGAATACAATTAAGAAATACAAATGATTTAAGAGGGAGAGAGAATCAAATGGAAATTATAGAGTTGGAAAGTATAATTAATGAAATGAAAAATTAATCTATATCTATCTATCTATCTATCTATCTATCTATCTATCTATCTATCTATCTATCTATCTATCTATCTATCTATCTATCTATCTATCTATCTATCTATCTATCTATCTATCTATCTATCTATCTATCTATCTATTGCTTTTTGGGTCACACATGGCAATGCTCAGGGGTTACTCCTGGCTCTACACACACAGGAATCATCCCTGATGGTGCTCAGGGAACCATATGGGATGCTGGGCATCAAACCCCGGTCAGCCACATAGAAGGGAAATGCCCTACCACTGTGCTATCACTCCGGCCCTTCACTGTCTGTATCACTGTCTTCCCATAGTTCACCGATGAAGTTTATCCATGAACTCCATCATAGTTCATGGAGATGTTCACCAGTAACATCCATACGTCCTGTCACAAGCAAATGTAGCCCAAGGGCATCTCCTTGCTCCAGGGGCAGGAAGAGCCTCAAACCATTCTTCAGATCATGGAACTGAGGTCCATAATTGTTACTAGTTTTTGGCATAACAAATAAAACACGGGTAGCTTGCCAGGTTCTGCCGTGTAGGTGGTATACTCTCTAGTAGAAGGCTCTCATCTCGAGCATTGCTCTCATCTCGAGCATTCACAACCAACTTACTAGAGTTTTTTTTGTGTTTCACTTGATAGTTCAAGAACAATTTCACCATATTTTTAACAATTTTATGCTTGAGAACAGTTGTTCAGATGAAGGAAAATAATAATAATAATGATAAAAATGATAATATAAGCTTTACTGGAGACCCCTGAACCTTAGAAACAATGATTCCTAACAAAAGCCATGGCCATGCAATCTAACCCTGCTAAGATCACCGACTTAGAAACAAACAAAATTAAAGTAACAGTCATAATACTTTATACTTCTGAATTTTTCTTACTTTATACACCATGCTAGTAAGTATTTGAGTTACTGCACACAGTTACCAATGAGCAAGTGAAGTATTTTATTTTTTAAATTTTTTATTTATTTTGCCTTTTGGGTCACACTCAGTGATGCTCAGGGGTTACTCCTGGCTCTGCACTCAGGAGTTACTCCTGGCAGTGCTCAGGGGACCATATGGGATGCTGGGGATCGAACCCAGGTAGGCTGTGTGCAAGGCAAACACCCTACCCGCTGTGCTATCTATCGCTCTGGCCCCACTATTTTAAAATTTTATTCTCTGTAGATTACAAAGTATGCTAGAAGGAGCCTCTTTTGAATTTCTGGTAATTCTGAGAATTTTTTTCTTTTTCTGAAAGAACCATACATCATACACATATTTTCTTCAAATATACAAAGTAATAAATTCTAATTCTTAAACCAGTAAAAGAACTTAAAACGTTATACTGCTAATGTGTACATATTTATAAAAAACATTCCCTAATCACTGAATGTGGTAGTCTATATTAATCTTTGAATTAGTTAAAAATAAAATCAGGGATAAAATTTTTTGCTCTTCTTCCCAAAATAAACTGACACCTAATAAAATCTAGTTTTATTTTAATTAAATCAGGGAGGGTTTAGGCTATACCTATGATGTTAGGGGTTATAAGGTGCTGAGGATCAAACCAGGTCCAGCCATATGCAAAGCAAGTGCCCGAACCCCAGGTCTCATCTCTCCAGCCCCATCTATTATTTTTAAAAATACATATTCTATAATCCACCTTTATGATCACTATTTTTGCAGTACAGATGAAGACAACCACAGAAATTATTCTGTGTAACTGCTCATGTGCCTTTGCCTTTCTGTGACCCAAATTATTAAAATTATGAAAAACAAAGTGAACTTGAACTAATATAAAGGAAGGAAATAAACTGAGAGTAAGCAAAGTGAAGACCACACACACACACACACACACACACACACACACCACGAGTATAAAGAACTTCAGCTCTATCAGTAGAAAATGGGCTAAAAAGCTGAAGATGAAAGGGAAATCAATGTCAGAGAGTAAGCGACCCTTGAAATGAAAAAATTTAAGAGGGGCTCAATAGGAAATTTGCAGTGACAGAAGAAGAGCATAAGTGAACCCAAGAATGGACCAAGAGAGATGATCCAATCTGGAGAGTGAAAATCAAGGAAAATGAACAGAATCAGAGGATGGATACAGTGGCCTCTGGGTCACCATTAAACATATGAACAAGTGCAACAGAAGTGGTAGAAAGGACAGGGAAAAGCAACTGAAATGAAGACAGGATACTCCTCAAATTTTGAGGCAACCTGATGGCCCCTTGAGCACTGCAAGAAGTAATTTCTACATATTTGTGGTAGATTCCACCTATTGACAAGAGCTCCTGATCCATGTTTTGCCTGGCCTTGGATATTGGTAATAAATGCATTCATTCTATATCTGTCTTTTTCCTTCTGGCTAATTTCACTCAAGCAGGCTAGGGGAAGAGGGGAGGGAAGTGGGGACATTGGTGGTAGGAAATGGGCACTGGTGGAGGGATGGGAGCTTGTACACTGTATGATCGAAACCCAAACATGAACATCTTTGTAACTGTATATCTCATGTGGCATAATAAAATAACTAAATAAAATAAAAAATAAAAAAGGGAAAAAAAAGAAGCAGAGGGAGGAGTAGCTCCTGAGCATCATCAGGTGTAGCTCCCAACTGTTCCCACCAAAAAATAAATAAATAAATCTTGAACAGAGCATACAGTACAAAAAATCTTATTATGTAATAAGGTTAACTGCTGACTTCTTAGCAAAATAATGATTTGGGGCCAGAGCGGTAGAACAGTGGGTATGGCACCTGCCTTACATATATTAGACACATGTTTGGTCCCTGTGCCACATAAGGTCCTCTGAGTCTGCCAAGGCTAAGCCTTGAGTGCAGAGCCAGGAGGAACCCTTGAACACTTCTGGGTGTTAGCCAAAAATAAAAACAAACAAAAAACCCAGAAAGAAATAAGGAATTGAATAAATGAGTAGCTTGATCAACTCAAAAGTGCTTAAAGGAAAAAAGTAGCCAAACAGCTGATGAACAAGAATATCATCCAGTAAGACTAAAGCAAAGACACTGACAGAAAATAACGACTGAGAGAATTCACTGATGGCAGGTCTGACTTATAAGCCATAATAAAGGAGGTTCTTCAGGCTGAAAGGAAGGTATTATCAGATTGTGACTCAAACCAACTCAAAGAAATGGAGACCAGGAAGGATAATTACAGAGATAACTATAAAAGAATGTTTTTCCTCATTTCTTCTTCGCTGATTTAAAAATGATTTGCGTAGTCATAAAATTGTATTACTAGATATGTATATCTAAGATTAAAAATATATTACAATAGCACAGAGTAGGGAGGAAAGGATTTATATTGGAGCAAGAGAATGATACTGAGGCATTAGCTCCAATCCATAGGAAAAAAAACAAAAAATAATGGAAATGGCAAATTTAAAAAATCTATGGTAATTAAATTGTTTCTTCTTTTTTTGGGTCACAGCCAGCAATGTTCAGGGGTTACTCCTGGCTCTGCATTCAGGAATAAAACCTGGTGGTGCGTAAGGGACCATATGGGATGCCGGGGATCGAGTCAGGGGGTCGGCCGTGCAAGGCAAATGACCTCCCGTTGTGCTATCACTGGCCCCTGTTTCTTCTTTTAACTTCTTCAAAGGGTTATAAAAACTAGTAATTATAACTTCATTTCTGGGTTTATAACAGAGGCATATTATCACTATCACTATCACTATCTTCCCGTTCATCATCTATTTGCTAGAGCGGGCACCAGTAATATCTCCATATGTCCTGTCTCATGCTAGTAGAACCCAAAGGCATCCACTTGCTCCAAGAACATAAAGAGCCTCAAACCATTATATTAGGTCATGGAAATGACCTAATATAAATGTTACTGGTATTTGGCATATCAAATACGACACGAGCAGCTTGCCAGGCTTGCCGTGCGGGTGGCATACTCTTGTAGTCACCTCTAAATAAAGCATTTATTGATGAACCACGCGGCCGCTACCGGCTGCGTGAGCCGGGCTGTGATAGTCTGGTCTGCTGGGTGGAGTTGTGATGAGAGAGACGTCCGGATGTGGAAAATGGCGGCCCCCATGGAGTAGGGGGTTCGTCTGGCTTGTTGTGAGGCTCTGCTGGGGTGGCAGGCCAGGGCTAGAACCCGCCATGCCTCCCGGGCGCCTCATGAGCGGCTGGGCACAGGGAGAGCAAGTAGCAGCTCTGCCCCATGTATGAGAGTCTCTCGTTCTACATATTATATATACATACATACATACATACATACATACATACATACATATGCACACACGTATGATAATATCATAAAAGGGGAATGAACTTATTTTGGAGCACACTTATATTTTTATTTATTTATTTATTTATTTATTTATGCTTTTTGGGTCACACCTGGCAATGCTCAGGGGTTCCTCCTGGCTCTGCACTCAGGAATTACTCCTGGTGGTCCTTGGGGGGACCATATGGGATGCCAGGGATCGAACCCAGGCCGGCATGGGCTGGCCGCATGCAAGGCAACGCCCTACCCGCTGGGCTATCGCTCCGGCCCCACACTTATATTTTTTAATAGATTTGTTAGCACTAATTTTATGTATATAGTAATAATTTAAAATTGCAATTCCTAGAACAACTAAGAAAGTCAGTTAAAACATATTATAGGTTTATTGCTTAGGGTTATCTAAGGCTAGGATGACTAGTCAAATCTATGACACCTGGATGTAACTTATTTTTATGCTTTCATAGATTGAAGAGATGGGCTTACCTGAGATACATCTGTCATGTGCCAGCGAAATCAGAGGTACATTGACTTTTCCTATGTAAGTATCATCCTGTGTATCACTGTCATCAAATACATAAAAACTCAAAGACTCTGACTTAAGGTATCGATCCAAATCCATAGTCATTGGCACTGGGTAGCACATATGATCATCGAACTCTGGATCATTGCTACTGGGAATGATGGCTGTATCATGGTCTGTAAAATCAAAAAACTTGTACACAACATATGGGTGTGGCTGAAGGTGGCTTGCTCTGGACCTTAGGTGGCTGCAACATTTTATTGTAATATGAAGCTCGTTTAAGTTGCCATCGGTGGTACTGGAAGAACTGGGCTCAGCAGTTTTGGGTACTTGCCGACTGAACTGGAAAAACACACATATTCACATTTCAATAATAATACAGTAAAAAGATAAATAGCAGACAGTCGCGCCATGTTGACTCACCCACGGCCCTGCTCCACTGACTCCTGATCAATCACCCAGGAGATGTCCATCAAGCAGCTAACATTATGGAATCACAGGTCCCTGGAGCTGAAAACTCTGGAGAGCCCTGGGGAAGGCCAAATTCCCGCCCAGTTAAAGGCCTCGCAGACGCACTCACATGCACTACTACAGCCACCCCAAGGAACTCTAGGGCTTCACAAATACTGTCTGCAGAGATGCCAAATTGCAAATAACCTTAGGTACCGGGTACCCAGGCCGAGAACCTCTTATAGCTGTAGCCATGATGACTCACTGCCCCAGATCATAGATCCTGAAGTCTCTGGACCTTGGGGTCACATACGTGCCCCTGCAGCACTTCCTAATTCCACAATACCAAAATTCCAGTAGAAGCACACCAAATTAAATGGGAAAGTAACACAAAAGACAACTAAATTCAACAAACAAAAACAATAACATGGCTCAATAGCAGCAAACAGCGTAATAAATTCTTAGACAAGGACTTAACAACCCCATGATAGATGCAACATTTTTCACATGAATTTTTTAATACTGGAACTTTGTTATCTAATTGACTTTAATTCTAGAACTATATCACCTGTTATGGCTTTTTCTACATTAAATAAAAATTAAAGAAATAAAAGATTAAAAAAAGATAAATAGCAGCCTCCAAATTCCAAAGGAAAAAAATGTTATTAATGAAGAAAAAGATACATATGTTCATTTCATGGTGAACCGATCAGTAAATGACACTTCATTTGTTTTATTCTGATTAAAAACCAATGTTCACTAGAACATGTGTGACTACAAACACAAAAGAAATGTCTGTGGAAGCTTGCCACTCATAACAAATTAAATCAAGAACTAAGTTAACCTGATGTTCTTGATGGGGCCATCTAGAGATGTTGCTCCTTATCCTAAACAAACAGGGACTGCAGAAGCAGATGTCTGAAGCCACAGATTAGTCAGTGTATCAGAGTTTCATTGCTATAGGAGCAAGAGAAGGGAATCAGATATTCAACTTGGAAGGAGTGAGAAGTTAGGATGGGAGGGCATTTCAGACGAAGCAGATACCTAGCAGAGCAAGAAACCAATCTTTTGGGACTACTGCTCAGGTAGCCAGTGCATAAATATCTCACTGCAAGTAACTGCACAGACAATTAAGCCTCTTAAAACTGGTGTGAAGAAATAATAGTGTTCCGTGGCCACCTACAGATTATTGCTGGGTAATTCTCTTCCTTCCAAAAGCACTCTGCGACCACCTCTTCACTGCATTTCTGAAATTGTATTGGGCATCTAGGACAAGGGCTCTGGAGAAGTTTCTGTGAAGGAAAACTCCGAGTCTCGTCTTCATCTCCTTAGTGGAGACACCTGGTGGTGTGTGGGAAGAACCAGGATGTGGCTGCTCCAGGGTCAGTACACGCTTAGCTGGGGAGCTGGGGGCAAGATCACAATGGAAGCAATTCCTCTCCACAGCCTACCCCAAACTCGGAAACTCTGACAGAAAACTACTTGTTCAAGCCAGAAACGGGAAGTCTAAACCTCTAGCTGAAAAACTGAGTAATCTGTTCTATTTTAAATTTCCTTTTCTATACACCAATTCCTAGAGAGCGTTCTGAAAATACTAGACCAGAAAGGCCTCTATGACGTCTGGGAATCAATAATATCTATCTATCTATCTCTCTATATCTATCTCCTTATCTCCATCTATCTCTCTATCTCTATCCGTCTATCTGTCTGTCTGTCTATCTGTCTGTCTGTCTATCTGTCTGTGTATGTCTGTCTATCTGCCTATCTATCTGCTTTTTTTGGGTACACCTGGTGGTGTTCAAGGGTTACTCAGGAATTACTCCTGGCGGTTTTTGGGGATCACATGGGATGCTAAACCTGGGTTGGCTGCGTGCAGAGCAAATGTCCTACCAGCTGTACTATTGCTCCAGTCCCATGTTATTTTTGTCTTTAATTAAAGAACCGGTGCTATTAAGTTCTTTAATGAAAAGTTATAGAAATTCATTCAACTAGCAAACACAACAAAAAATAAAACTCCTCTTCCTACACAGACACACATGTCAAGACTTAAAAAATTCTGGAAAAGGTCTATAACCTAGTGCTAAATACTGCGCACTGATCACGCCTCTTGTTTTTTATATTGTAGTATCATTTTGTAAGATGTCATAAAACTATAGTCCATCAATTTGGAGAACATCAGTGAGTGAGTGAACAGGACTTTTCTGTATTATTTTTGCCACTTCCTAGGATGACATTTTAGGAATAAAAAGTTTAAAATATAGAAGCCACTTGGACTGTCTGGTGTCCAAGAACGCAATCATTTATAGAATGGCATATAAAGGAATATTATAAAATTTCCTTGTCACAAAAGATTATTAAAGTCAAACAAGTTTACCATTTGTGTTTTCTCTGGTCCCTTAATATTTGATGTTAGATATCCCAATGCTTTTGCCCGTTCTCGATAAAGTCGAATTGCTTGATCCATGGGGACCCTTAATCGGAACCAGTAATCTACTGTGCCAAATTTCGGAAGTCTCCTCTAGCTCCTACAAGTCAATATATAACAATACATAATTAACTGTTAGGTTTGAAAATCGAGATATACTAGTAAAGGCATATCAACAGTATTAAGCATAAAACTATCACATTATGTAAACATATGATTTGCACAAATGTGTGAATGGCAAACAACAGACATGGCAGTTATTTCTGCTAGTCTGAGTTTCACTCTATTTTACCGTTATTACTTTTTTGTTGGCTTGGTTTTTATTTTTGGGCCACATGCAGAGGTTCTCAAGGGGCTACTTCTAGTTTAGTACTCGGGAGTCTCTCCTGGCAGTGACTAGGGGGTGGGGGTGCTGTATAGTGCCAGGAACTGACCCTAGTGGCACACACATGAGACAAGTGCTCTATGACTGAGTCACAATCCCAGCTATCTTTACTATCTCTAAAGAACTATGTTCTTTATAATCTGACGGCCAAATTATGTTTTAGAGGTTCCACTTCTTACTATCTCAATCCTGAAACTGAGAGAAAAATCTAAAAATAAGAATCCAGAGAAGGGCTGGAGTGATAGCACAGCAGGTAGGGCTTTGCTTTGCATGTGGCTGACCAGGTTCGATCGCTGGCATTCATATTGTCCCCAAGCACCACCAGGAGTGATTCCTGAGTGCAGAGTCAGGAGTAACCCGAGCACTGCCGAGTGTGACCTAAAAAGCCAAAAAAAAAAATCCATAGATTGTTTTTGATTGTCCAATGCAATTTTTTTCTTTGGTTTTTGGACCACAATCAGCAGTGCTTAGGGCTTACTCCTGGCTCTGTACTCAGGGATCACTCCTGGTGGGTTCAGGAGACAATAAAGAGTGCTAAGGATTGACCCTGGGTTGGCTGAGTGCAAAGCAAACGCCACACCTGCCGTTCTATCTCTCTGGCCCAACAGCATACATTTTAAAAAAAAAAGCTGTACTCAATGCAGTCTGAACAAATACAATATAAAACCCCAAAATTATAATGCTATATACCATATTATATATCATATGTAATATATAGTCCATATTATAATCAATTTGCTCAAGAAATCTTTTGTACTTTCCCACATTTCTATATATCACATACATAGAAAAGATGGCATAGCTATGTCAAATCTATGATGTATAAATTTTTAATTTTTTGTTTCTTTTTTGGGCCACACCTAGAAGTGTTTAGGTCTTACTCTTGGCTCTGTGCTCAGAGATCACTGTTGCCTGCTGGCAAGGTTCATATGGGGTGCCAGGGATGAAAACTTCTATTGATTGCATGCAAGGCAAACACCCTACCTACTATACTATCTCTCAGGCTTCTTATATAGCTTCAAGTATACCCTTTAACCCAGACAGCGCTTCATCTCTTTCCCTTTAGAGCTTAAGAGTTAAGAATTCGATGCTTACTTCAGAGGAAAGAATATGTGCACTTTCTGGCACTGAACTGACTGCCTTGGCGTAACTGCTCATCAGTCCGTTTCTCCACACTGCAAGTTTCCTGACGATAAGGTCAGTGGTTTCCACCCATCAAGTCTTACCAGAAGGACTAGGACATAGTGTGTGCTCAATATTTGTTGAATAGAAAATAAACTTTACTGAGGGTTTGCTACAAGTATAGGCTTAAGGAGTGGATGGGAAAGTTGGAAATAAGGTGATGGGAAGGTGCAATGGTGGGGGACTGGTGTTGGAGTATTGAATATTTGTAACAAATCATCATGACCAACTTTGTAAACACAGTATTTATATAAAGTGTATGGGGAAATTAAAAAAATAGAGAATATATATATATAAAATTTCTTGAAGATACCATATTGTTAAAATTACTGTCCATATACTCTCCTGCTTCATCAATCTGTCTCTTGCTAATGGGTCATTCTCCTCAATGTACAAGATGATTCAAATCTGCCCTCGGCTAGTACATGCATAAAATATCTTGGAAGAATTTGAGGGCTTCAATGAGTGAACCGGGGTAGCCAGATGACAGGGTTGGAAGACAGACATTTTACAACCTAAACTTCTCTAACTTTTTTCATTTCTCAACCACATGAAAACACTAACCATGTAAACCAATGAATATACACAGTAAACCCCTCCCAAACTTAAGGCCTCCGACGCAGTCAACACTCGACTTCACTTTCTCTTACTTCACTGGCCGCTTTTCAGGATGTTTTGCTAGATCTTCCTTTAAGCTAAAATCTTTCGTGTTCTCAGTGCTCAGTCTCTGGCTACCTTCTCTTCTGTATTTATGTTCACTCTCACTGGGATCTCTAGCCAAAGACTTGAAACACAGTCAATATGCTAATAACTCCCACTCTCATATCTCCATCCTGACTTTCAAATCAGTGTGGATACTGATTTGATATCACTGCTTATATGATATCACCACTTGGCTGCCCACTTAGAGGCAGATAAATCTTCACAAAGAATTCTGTCTTCTTTTTCTTTATTTAATTTTGGGTTATATATGGGCCACACACAGTGGTGCTCAGGAGCTACTACTGGCTCTGGACTTGGGGATCTCTCCTTGTTGTGCTCAACAGATCAGGTAGTGCCGGCCATAACCCCTTGGTCTCCGACATGCAAAGTATGTGCCCCAAACCTTGATTAACTCTGCGGCTCAGTAATCTTTCTTTTTTTATTCTGACCATTTTATTCATGTCTGATTATATATGCATATATATTTTTAATTAAATAAGGGCACTAATTTGGCAAGTAAACATTAGCACCAGGGCTAGAGTCATAGCACAGCAGGTCTGGCACTTGCCTTGCATGTAGCCAAGTCAGGATTGATCCTCAGTACCACATATAGTCACCCAAGACCTGACAGGAGTGATCCCTGAATGCAGAGCCAGGAGTAACCCCTGAACACTGTGTGCCCTCCTGCCAAAAAAAAAAAAACCTCTCAAACAAATACAAATACATTAGCACCTGCAAGATTTTTTTTTTAAGTTGCTAAAGGCCTGGATAGTATAGAGAATAAGGTACTTATCTTCCATGCGGCTGATTTGGGTTCAATTCTGACAATAGAGGCAGAATAAGCTCTAAGCCTTTCTGGGTGTGGCTCCCAAACAAACAAACAAACAAACAACCAAACAAACAAAAATGTAGCTAAGACATTCGTGGAAAGACAGACACTCTGGTGGTGGTTGTGTAGGAACACGGCATGCCTGAACTCTATTATTGAGGTACTATAAATCACAGTGCTCATAGACGAAGTCCAAATAAGAAAAGATCACATTTATAACAAGAGCATATGGGAAGCATCTATTGTGACTATGTGTGCAAAATGTGAGGTCATTCATGGCCTTTTATTTTTCTGTAGATAGGTCTACAGCTGAATCTAAAGAAAACAATGTTCATGAAGAATGAACTAGTTCCTGAGGCCCCATTCACTCTCAATGGAACAAACATCTCTGAATGCAGCAGTTATGTGTACCTAGGTCGAGAAATCAACATGATGAATGACCTAAAACCTGAGCTGCGCAGGAGGAAGAGAGCGGCATGGAATGCCTTCAAAGGCATTGAAGAAATAGCTAAAGGACAAAGAACCTCCGGCTCGGGCACATCTCTTTGACGCCACCATTCTCCCTGCATTAACATACGCCTCAGAGACCTGGGCCCTACGAAAGCAGGATGAGAATGCTATTCGGGTCTCTCAGAGAGGAATCGAAAGAGCTATGCTTGGAATATCACGCCTCACTCAAGTGAGAGAAGGAATCGGAGTTCTGACCTCCGTCGCTATTCCAGAATCAGGGACGCTGTCTCGTTTGCCAAGGCATCGAAAATCAGATGGGCTGGACATGTAATGCGATTTGGAGACAACCACTGGACTAGAGCTGTTACCGACTGGATCCCACGGGATGTCAAAAGATCACGTGGCCGCCCACCTACAAGATGGTCAGACTTCCTTGTCAAGACCCTGAAGGAACGGTTTGAGGCTCTTCATATTCCTGAATCAACCATATGCCATTGGGCTACATTGGCACGTGATAGGGTTCAATGGAAATGTTACTGGCGCCTGCTCGAGCAAATAGATGAATAACAGGATTCAAGTGATCAAGTGATATTTTACTGATTTTTTTTTTTTTTTTGCTTTTTTGGGTCACACCTGGTGATGCTCAGGGGCTACTCCTGGTTCTGCACTCAGGAATTACTCCTGGCGGTATTCGGTAGACCATATGGGATGCTGGGGATCAAACCCAGGCCGGCACAGGCTGGCTGCATGCAAGGCAAACACCCTACCCGCTGGGCTATCGCTCCGGCCCCTTATTTTACTGATTTATGATTTTGGTTTTCTGGTCACACACCTACAGATGCTGAGGACTTACTCCTGGCTCTGCACTGAGGGATCACTCCTGTTGAGGATTGAGGCAAACAAAAAACAAAACAACAACACAGACCTTTTATTGTGATCATGAAGAGATGGTATCTTTGAGACATGAGTTTTCCAAGTAGCCAACAGAGCTCTTCCTCTTCAAAACAAAAAGGTAACTACTGCACAGACACGATTAATGACAGTTAAGATAGTCCACCTATGGGAACTATTTCAGAGAAAGCTGTAGTTGCCCTAAAGGTACCTTTATTCTGTGAGGGAAACTCCTACTATGGGACATCATATTAATATGTAGATCAAGTTAGTGATTTCAATATTCAAAGTTTATAGGTGGCTCTGTGGCAAAATGGATAGTGCACTGGACTTCTAATATTCAAAACTTATGAGCTAGTACTCACCAACCAAACTTGCTGTGCAAAATATTCTACCACTTCTTTCTAGAATTTCATGGAATCTCAGTTGACATGCTGCGATTGTCTCATAATCGGTGCTGTAAGCTCGGTGCACCTCAAGTGTGATAGTATTCTTCTGGATGTATTGTAGAAACAAGTCATCGACATGGATGAGATACTGAGAAGTGAAGTTATATTCTGGTTGAAGGCCTTGCACTATCGGAGACGTCTGCAGCTCAAAGTCATAGAAAGCATAGGTACAGAACGTGACAAGCTCCTGGTCCCCAGATGTCTGGACAACTTCTGAAGAAAAGGTTACTTTGCTGATATGGATTTCAAATAGGTTTTCTCCCTCGTTCCAAATGAATGGTTTCATCAAATTCATCAACAGAGTCATCTGGCATAATTTCTGGTTTAAACTTGTATTGCTTGGTGCCATAGGCAATATCCTTTAATTGGGCTGCAAGAAATACAGTTTAGAGATTTTTTTTCAATATCGACATATGAGGATTCAAGTCACTTCTGAAGTGGCAGGAAGTCTGGAGAACAGCCTCTCATATTCTCCGACTACTCGCTTTTCTGGAAAGCAGAATGCATCTAGCGCTGCCACCTCTCCGGGCCTACATTCTCATCCTGGGCCCTCCGCTTGCTCTTTCATTCTCGAGGTGAGGTGGACCTCCTGGCTGGCACCCTCAGGGCCATTTCAGCAAGAGAAGCAAATTCCCTTCCCTTCCATCTGGTTCTTGGAAGCTTCCATACCCAACTCTGCCATCTCTGTAGGCTCATATCTATATTCCAGACTTCTGCTTGTTCTTGCATCCCCTATGTAAGGCTGACGTCCCAGCTGATACCCCGGGCCTTTTTCAAAACAGAGTCAATTATAACACAACTTTCAGAGGAATACAGAATAGCATGTCTGCAGGAGGGCAGGATTAAATCTCCGGTACTGCAGACTTCCCCCAGGCACCACTGGGAACCCAGAATACTAAGGAGCTCCTAAGCACCACCTAAGTTAACAAAACATTTGGCTTTCACCCAGACTACCCCAAAGGTGCTTGGAGGGGGCCTCCATGCCCACACCCAGTAATGCTCTGAAAACCATGTGGCTCCTGGGATTGAACGAGGGTTACTTGTATGCTGGGTATTCCCCTTAACTTCCACACAATTTCTCTAGTGCCTAGGGTCCTGTTTTTTCTTAGTCTCCATATCCGAATGAGTAATCTCATTCCCTTTCATGATCTCTGTTACTATTACTATGGAAGACTCTCACATTTCTATTTCTAGTTCTGATCTCTTTCCTTTATACAGCTCTTGTGTTATGGCTTGCTACTTCCTCTAACCCAATACCCCAAGGCATGTAAGAATCAATACATCCAAAATAGGATGTATCATTTTCTTGTAATTCTGTGCTTTGAATCTAAAGGCAGCTAGCGTTAGTATTCATCTGGTTACACACAGGAAATACACATAGTCATCCTACTCATCTTACTAAGTCTTTACAGAATTTGTGCCCCTCTGTCTCCATTGGTGCTACTCACTCACACTCCCGGCATTTATTTTTGGCAGAGGAACTCATCTTGCTTTATTATTTATTCATTCATTCTTTCATGCATTCATTCATTTTAACAATTACCAAAATGTTCATGTTTGGGTTTCAGCCATACAGTGTTCCAGCACCCATCCCTCCACCAGTGCCCATTTCCCACCACCAATGTCCCCGATTCCCCCCCCTCTCCCCTAGCCTGCCTCCGTGGCAGGTTCTCCATCTCTTTTCTCTCTTTCTCTCTCTCTCTCTCTTCCCTCTCTTACATGTTGTGGATTATAATACATATACTTAGAGGTTATCATGTGTATCTTTTTGCCTGTATTTAACGCTAAGTTCTATGTGGTAATAGACCTTTGACCTTTAGATTATGGAACCCAAAGTGCTTCTTTCCTCCAAATCTTATTCATTCTTATCCCAAACCTATAACACAACTTCCAAAGTGCAGTTCTGGATATGTTAATCCTGCCTTAAAAATACCGTTGTAAGAGGCAGATTGGGGAGGAGGGCGGCAGAAGAGCAACTGGGGACACTGGTTGCTGGAAACGCACCCTGGTGAAGGGAGGGTGTTGGAACATTGTATGACTGGAACCCATCCCAGGCAACTTTGAAACTGTATCTCACTGTTATTCAATAACAAAGAAAAATAACATTTCTTTGTAGCTCTCTCTCTTCAGAGTGCCAGACAGCAGTTATGTCTGTATTCTTTCCACCTGTACCTCTAGGTTCACTTTCTTTACTAATCCCAAATTCAGTTAGTGGGATCCTTATGTGTGTGTGTTTTTTAAAATAGACATCATGGCTTCATATTTAGGGATTTTTTTTTAAAGAAGCAGCAGCAGCCACCCCCCAGTCTTGCTGCCAGGGCCTTGCGGGGTGAAACTCAGAGACTCTACTCTTGAGCTGTACCTCATTAGTCTGCATTTGTAGTCTTTTAAATCCACCTATTCCCTGAAATGCATTTTGTTGCTTATAGTCAGTGGTGAATTATGTCGTCTTTTGAATGATCCTATCTGTCTGTCTGTCTGTCTGTCTGTCTGTCTATCTATCTCTCCCTACCTACCTATCTATCAACCGTCCATCCATCATCCATCCATCCATCCATCCATCCATCCATCCATCCATCCATCCATCCATCCATCCATCCATCCATCCATCCATCCATCCATCCATCCATCCATCCATCCATCCATCCATCCATCCATCCATCCATCCATCCATCCATCCATCCATCCATCTAATCTAACGATTGATTGATGGATCGATCTGTGTATTCCAGGGTTATATGATTTCCCCTCAGTGTTTTCTTGGTATCTTTTGTACTGTTCTACCTTCTATTAAAGCTCTTTGTTACTTCATATTCTATGAGTTCCTTGAGCATGGTGTTTGTATTCTCTTTACCTCACACTCTGCTTAGTTTATATTCAGGACCTGGTCATGTTCACAGAATGAATCAGTAAGTTAAGGGTATAAATAAAAATATGCTGGTGAAGATTTCTTAAGATGAAAGGAATGAAAACCCCAAAGCCTGTGACCTCCCTTTTATTCAGGAAAATTGCATGAAGGAACTTTTTTATTGAGTATTACTTGAAATAAAAGGTACATGCTGCTCTCTGACTTTTGGAAAACTCTATTCAGTTGGAGAGAGATATTTATTGTGCTCTTCTACTTTGACCAGATGTCCTCAAAGTGTATAAAGGAACAGTTGAGGATCCATGACATTGTTTTGTAGGTCTGTAAAGTCAAAACTATTTAAAAATAATACCAAGATATGACTTGACTTTTTTCATTCTTACATTCTCTAAAGTGAATAATGGAGTTCGCAGAAAATCTCCATGTGTGATATCTCAACAGATTGAACACAGCATACTGAAAATCACATCTGTTTCCAATTAAGTTAGATACTAAAAAAGATTTGTAGGAATTTCAAACAATTAAAAAAAATTAATCACATTTTTTTTTGGGGGAGGGGGTGTGGTACAGAACACAGTTTAAAAAATATATGGGACCGGAGCGATAGTCCAGTGGGTAGGGCGTTTGCTTTGCATGCGGCCGGCCTCTGCCGGCTTAGGTTCGATCCCGGCATCCCATATGGTGCCTCGAGCACCGCCAGGGAGTAATTCCTGAGTGCAGAGCCAGGAGAAACCCTGAGCGCCGCCGGTGTGACCCAAAAAGGCAAAAAAATATATATATATAAATACTATAGGCCAGGGAAAGCGCTCACCTAGTAGATCATATAATTAACATGTGTGAGGCACCAAATTTAATCCCTGGCACCACAAGTCCAATGCTTCTTGCCTGGTGTAGCTCTGGGGGCCCCTAAGCACTCTTGAGCCAGACCACCATACTGCCAGGTCCAAGTAATGAACTGCCATGCTGAGAATTGCTGGGAGTAGAGAAGGGGTCCCTCGGACTAAGACTAGGGGTTCTATTTAATACCTGAACCTTAATTTATCGTAAACATGTTACAGGTTAACTAATGTCACTTAGCATTTCTATTTTTTTTTTTTTTGCCTTTTTTGGGCCATACCCAGCGATGCTCGGGGGTTACTCCCTGGCACTACACTCAGGAATTACTTCTGGCAGTGCTCGGGGACCATATGGGATGCTGGGGATCGAACCTGGGTTGGCCGCATGCAAGGCAAATGCCCTCCCCGCTGGACTATTGCTCGCCCAGCATTTCTAAAAATATTTAAATGTCTCACTTGCAAATATTAATATAGTATCATAAGCATATACCATTGTAATAAAAAGATAACTTGAGAGTCTCAAATTTTAGGAGTGTGAAATTACTGCTAGCATGGATAACTGAAAGAAGCATTCCGAGTATGGCAAGATCATGGAAGAGTACAGATACCTACTGTAGAACTTACACGGCAGTCAGAGCGAAAAAAGCAAAACTAACAGTAAGGAGCTTATATAACTCCCAACCATCTTTGGTTGAGTACATAAGAAAACTGGTTAATTGTTAAGTAGTGTTTCTCAACATGTAGTCAGGTACCTGCCTCTGAATTGCTTGGAGTTATTTCTAAATATACACAATCATAGGCTCTAACATCTTTAGGGGTAGGACCTGGAAAGCTACATTTAAAAGAAGTTCCCTACATGATTTTCATACTTATTTAAGTCTGAAAACCACTGCAAGGGCATTCCAAGTATACAAAAATGGCTAGGAATAATCAGAGCCAGCTTTCTGGCACTGGGTGTACTGAGATTTCTAAGCAGAGAATGGTGTATCTTGAAGTCAGTACAGAAAGAGTTTTCAGTGTAATCCACAAATGAATAAGAAAAATCTAACAGACTTATTTGGCTGAGATACACAGCTTACCAAGAAAAGAAATTAGAAATGAGGGGGAAATGTAGCTTGTGGTGCTTTATGAAGTACTTCAAATCCTGTCTATGACATTTAATTTAAAAAGCAGTAGGGAATTACTAAAAATTCTTGAATAGAACAATAATCAGATAAAATCCGCCTTTCTGGTCTATTAGTATCATAGTTCAGAATTGGGAAAAAGCAGATCACAAAGAAATTCTGAGTGTAGATTTGGATGACAATTTCAACTGTGATAAAATCTATTCTTCTGGTTACTGTGGCTAAAGAATTGTACATATTATACCTTCTAGTTTCTGGATCCGCGCAGCCCTAATATCAAGAAGATGAACATATTGTTCCACTTTGAGTTCATAATCTTGCTGCAAATTTTCCATCTTCTGGGTCACTGCCTCAACTTCCATCTAGAAATAAAAGAAATATTTCAATAATTTTGATTAAGTTCCATTTTCATTTCATACACAGTGATGATTTAAGCATTGAAAAGATTTCAGGGATTCCAGGAGCTGTGACCCACAGCTTCCTGACCTTAGAAAGCTTAGTTTAGTAAAACATTCTTGGCAAAGTTCACAACTCACAAGTAAATAAACAAAATTGTTTCCTTTTTATGGAAATGATTTTCCTGTTATAATAAATGGTTGTGGCAGGCTTCACAATAACTACCACTCATTTTAGTTTTATTTAGCACATTCAGTAGAATGTGTTAATACTAGTAAAGGTGAGTGCACTAAAACATTTTTTTAAAAAACTATTCCAATTACCTATTAGGCTAAATTTCATGCATGTGGTAATTCATGACAATAGACTGTCACAGCTGATAAAACATGGCACTTCTTGGAATCAGTAGAACATTATCAGACATGTATCCTCCCAGTTTAGGGTATTGTATTACCTGATAATCCTTATTAATTTTATGTTGCATAATTAGCATGTTTCTTGTCTTTTCGAGTTCTTGTACTGTCTCTGCATGAGTTGCTTGCAGTTCCTCTCAGGGTGTGCTCTCGGTCTTTAATAATTTTATTGTCAATTGGCTCTAGAAAGGAAAGGTCTCCATTTTTTTGTGTTTTTTGAGCCTAAAACAAACATATTTTATTACTGAAATAAGTCTAAGAAATATGATAAAATGGATTAATATAGATATATATTATATATTAATATATTTATATATAAAATGTTTCCCATTATTAATGGGAAACAAATATTTCCGTTTTCCTTTATTAGAAAGAAAGTAATATAGAACACATATTTGAATAAATATTTGTAAATAATTACAGATAAATAATTTTTGTTTGTTTGTTTTTGGGCCATACTCTGCTGAGGGCTTACTCCTGGTTCTGCACCCAGGGATCACTCCTGGCAGGCTCATGGGGTCATATGGGACTCTGGAGATTGAACCTGGGTTCAACATGTGTAAGGCAAGTGCCCTACTCACTCTTTATCGGTCTGGTTTCTAATTACAGATAAAAAGACAGTTATTTTAATTTCTTCCTTTGATTAAAATATGTACTGTGATGATCTAAAAGAAAAGGAATGTATTTTGTCTGTTACTAATAGCATATACTAGAGTTTATAAGTATGTTCAATATACTCAATATTTTACTGAAAATAGGGTACACTTGGTCCTTTTTTAAGAAAATAAACACTGGTTTTATGTGAGGAACGCACAAGTAAAATGCTTGTTACTGTTGGAAAAGTACTTCAAACAAAAAGTCTTGAGGTCTATTTTAACATCATTTTGATGTCATTATGAAATATGTACAAAATGTAACTGTCACTTATCCACGCTTCAGAATAATTCATCCTCCAAGTATAAGCGCTACAGATCAGGGTCATCATTATGCTGAAACAGTTAGATGCAGACATAAAACTCATGATGTTCAGAAAATTACCTTTATTAGCAGGAGAGCTTCACTCAGTTCCTCAGCATTAATATCACTCTCCTGCAGAAGAAAGATTCGAAAACGCTCACAATGAGACACTAATGGAAACTATGTAAGAGACATTTCAACAGACTATGCAGATACCAATAGAAATGACCTGATACCATGCATTTTATTACATAAACTTAAGTAAAACAGACATTCAACTAATCAAAGTCTCCTCATGGAACACACAGTGTCTGACGTCATGAATTAAAAAGACCAAGTCGTGAAAATAAAGCCTTTGCATTAGTGATTTGTACTAAATAAATAAAACAATCAGTTCACCTTGTTGTAAAACTTCATGCGATTTTTAAGTTCATCAAGTTGTTGCTTTTGTTCAAGGCACTGTAACTGTAGTTCTCTGTTTTCTTGAACAAGTTTTTCATTCTGGTCTTAGAAATAAAGCCAACACAGTAGGAAAAGTAAGTGAGAATGAGGCAAAAAGCATATTTTAAGTGAATTTCATTCCTGATACATACCGAGTCTTATCTAGTATTATTCTGGAAGAAAGGAAATTGAGCTAGCACCTAGAAAAAGGCAGCAGGGAATGAGGAACAAATGAAGGATCATGTGTCTGCCATATGATTCACTTGCTTATCAAAAACTTAAGACTCAAGTTCACGGTATTAACAAAGGAAATTGTGGCCTGTGGGGCTTCAAAGGACCACGCTATCGAAATACCTAAGAAAATATGCTTCTAAATTTATGATTTTTACTTACTTAATAAGGGTCCTGAAAAGCATGCAAAAAAAATTTCAGACTTTTAGTTTTTTCAGTTGATTTTGGTGAACTTTCCTTTCCCAATTAGACCGTCATTTTTTTAAAAACAAGATAGTCGCTCTCTTGATAACTAAATTCATCCACCATACTTTAAAGCAATCTGATAGGAGAAATGAATTCTCAAGTAGTACATAGTCTTACTAATAATAATCCATGTATGTTCTTTATTCATTAGGTTCAAGCCATTTGTAAGTATGGAGTTAGTCATGAGCTCTATAGTGAAGGAAGGTTAGACTGAGATAGGTTACATATGCCTAGATATTGATTCACCGTGACCCACAAACAAGCAGGAAAATAAATCTATTGATTATAGTAAATTCATAAAAATTAAATGCTCATTTCCTTGTTAAATATGTTAACCTCTTTAAAATATATAAAACATAATAGCTAACATTTATTCTTCAGCCTCATGTTCTTCAGTGCATACGCCACTGGCGCTTACTGTGGCCAGGAATCATATTCTGGGTCCCTGTGCACTAATTCTCAGCCATGGTATCCAGGGACCTCATTCATTTCCCACCCTATTCTCCAAGATGTACATTTAGCCTAAGTACTCAATTCACATTTTTGTATCCTTTTCTTAACAAAGCAAAATCAACACATTTGCTAAGAATTAAATATATATGAATGAATATGAAATAAAAATTTTATACAAAAATGTTTGCCTTTTATACTACTTTATTCCCAAGCTGTAGTTATGACATTTAAGTAACAGCTGTAAATTAAAATTAGGAGTAAAAAATATATGGACTAAGCTAAATGTATTTAATTAATACTGTACCTTTTCTATAAACTAAAAATAAAAAAAATTTGATTCTTGCATACATAAGACTATTAATATTATATAATCATTTTCTCATATTGATTATATGATAAAAAGGTTAATTATTACCCAATATTTAGTGAATAATAGAAGAATTTTCAAACGGGGACAATGGCTATCAACCTCACATAGAAACAATTGCATTTAAACTAAAATTATGAACAACATTAAATATAAATCTTTACAAGATAAACTTGTCTTGGCTAGAGTAGAATAGAAATATGAAACCCTTTAGTTTACACTGAATAGGTTAAGACAACTAGATGGAATGATTAGTTTATAAAACAACGTAAAACCAGAGAGAACATGATTATTCTCTAGCCAGCAAAACTTTCAGGATTGCTCTGAGGGTGAGCTACAGTGTAAAAGACAAACGGAGGATTTTCCTGATCTCTGTGCCCAATTTTCCTATTTCAGTTTTTCAAAGCAGGATACTAAAAATTGTATGCTAGCATGTATGAACTTATTCACGCTTTCTTCCTATACTGAACATTGTTTCCACAACTATGTTCCTGTTTCACTGAGATTTTTCAATTTCAAGTATTATTAGTGGGAAAATAATAATTTTCCCACTAGTGGGAGAGGACATCACTAAATATTTTCTACTGAATTTGTGTCGAATTATTCACTATATTTTCCCTTTCTTAAACTAGTTCACTGGGAATAAAGTCCTGGGTCTTTAAAGCATACACAGAGACACCACAGGTTCAAAGAGAAAATAGACTCGCTGAATTATAATATGAAATATCAAAGCACCCTGTACAAGATGAAAAATAACCTCCTTACCTTATGATTTGACAAAAAGCAGGTTAAGCTAAACAGCATTTTATTCAAATGATATAACATTTCACTCTTTTAAAATTATGTTCTTCAAGCACACCATTAATAAGGGAGTGCAGAGAACAATTCATCTAAACAATTTTCAGAGCGCCTTTGTGCTAATATCTTCAGCTGTGATCAATATAACCATATGCATTATGCTGAATTATGCATTTCAGTTAAAGATAGAAAGGAACTTTCAAAAAGCAAGCCCTTAAACACATGCAGTTAATTTAAGCATTAACCAAATGCAAACTGCATTTACATATCCTTCCCCACATATTCACACAATCTGAAACTAATTTGTACCTTGAATAAAGAGGTGAGTATTCTCGAAAAATAATTTGCCAGTTAGATGAATGACTACAAGAAGCCAGGGAAACATCTTCTGGCAAAGAGAATTTATTTGATACATGAAAAGGTAAATGTGTAAGGAGACTTCAAAGTAAAATTAAACAATTTCAGAAATCTGTAACACAAAAGAAACCTTCTAAATATTAAAAGATTTACTTAATGAAATAATTTAAATATTTTGTTTAGCGTTTCCAGGGGAAGATGGTGAAGGTTGTATTTTTCCTATTGTTCTATTTTTGCAAAGGAATAAAACTTAGAATCATCAGGCCTGTAAATTTTAGGAATTCAAGCAAAAAGAATAAATAATAGCACACTTAAAAATATTCAGTTAGGAAAATTTTCTTAAGAAAATAATGGAATAGATATAAAAGTTTGCATAAAAAATTCTTATAATAATTTAAAATATAGTGATATGTATTTATATTTATGCTCAAGAGATGATTTTACAATATAGTAAATCAAAATTGTCACAATATGTAAATATTCAGAAATAACTGGACTATCACAAATAAAAACAGTGATTATGTTGGGTGATTTTTAGACTACTTTTTGTTTAATGAACTTTTTTAGTGTATACGAAGTTATTAAAAATCAATGATCTTTAAAAAGTGAGGAATGGACTAGCTGAATAAAAATAAGAGTAATAATAGTTGTAATTACTTAAAATAATACTCAGAATTAAACAATGAAAGGTTTTTTTTAAAAAAATAATTAAGATTCTGTCCTCTAAATTAAGTTTCTTTCCAGAGACAAATTCTGATATCCAAAAAATATTTGAGTTTTGGAATTCTTGATAGCTATGGAAATACTGAAAGCAAAAGAAGTAAGAAAGTTTGATTTCATTTCCCCCTAAAAATGAGGAATTTATATCAGTTTTTAGGGAAAATGTATTACTGAAAGTTTCACTTTCATGAATAAGAATTTATTGAGCAACTATTAGTAACCACACCCTTAGGTATACAGTATGACTCATTAAAATTAGACTCTGAAATGTGTTCAGGGTATAGAAACTTTAAAATGTCTACTTTGTCAGAAACAATGCCATTCTTTTACTTAATTTACAATCTTCTAGAAAAACAATTCACAAATCTTCTAGTATCAAATTGAATCAGTTGATGAATAAATATATGTACGCATGTCTCAGTGCAACTAAAACTGATTAGAATATCATGATTTCAGACTCATAGATGTTAAAAATTAATGAAAGTCAGACCATAATTCTGAAATTTTATCACTTATAAGATGCAGACATATTAAAAAATAGGACAAAGAAAAGAAACAGTTAACGAAATCTGACAACGAGGTCAAAATATAATATAGCACTGACTATTAGAAAATGTTTTGTTAATGAGTTTGCATTAAGCATTTATAAACATTTACATTCTTATAAAAACACTACTGAAATGTTGAAACACTACTGAAATGTTGAAAAATGTTGAAAAATGTTCAAAAGGCGCAATCCTATTAATTTCACTTGGTTTATCTAGTAGGCAAGCACACAGACACGTCTGAAACAAATAACTGATTTTCCCTGAGTGCATAACACTAGGCACCCACTTTCATTATAATCATTATGCTTCTATGACATAGAAGGGTAAGAAGTGATTCATAACATGAAACTTATTAATGCTCAGTATTTTAGCAGGGATAACTAACAAGGCTTTCTGGCTTGCAAGTTCTCTGTCCCCGAGCAGTCAGGCATCTCATTATCAGACAGAGACATCGTCCCCGACTCACCTCCCTGTTTTTCACGTGCAATGAAAATGCTATTCTGCTATTCTCTCTTGTCTACACTGCTGGGTTTTGTCGCTATCTCGCCACCAAACTTTTAAAAAAACTAATTAATTATTTATTTAATTGCTTTCAGTTTCTTCCTATATATAGATTTTTAGCTAAATGAGGGCAAGGGTTTTTTTTTTTTTTTTAATTTCTGCTCAACAGAAAATAGGGATGCTCAACAAAACTTGCTGACTGTTAAAGAAAGGAACCAAACACAGGAAAATGAAAGGAAATTCAAGACAACTTAGGGTCAGGAAAGTGGCTCAAAAGGTATGGTAGATGCCTTTGGCCCGTGAAGACCTGGTTTGGATCCCCAGCTCTACACGGTTGCTTCTGAGCTAGGACTGGGCCTGGACACCCAACACTACTGCAACTGGCTCCCCAGACAATGAACAAAAAAAAAAGAAGAGAGAGAGAGAGAGAGAGAGAGAGAGAGAGAGAGAGAGAGAGAGAGAGAGAGAGAGAGAGAGAGAGAGAGAGAGAACCTACTGCAAACATTATTCCTTTGGCATACATATTGGTAATGGGAGTAAAGGGAAATTTTAAGCTACCTCTTAATTTAGACTGAATTTCCCACAGATAGTAATGAAGCCGGCCTACCAGGCAGTACTGAGGCAGTGAATAACGATCAACAACACAGATGTCTGAGAGAAACAAGTCGGCAGTCATTTTACATGTACCTCTTTCGGTTTTTAATCTGTCAAGGATTTCAGTTTTGTCCGTTAAGTCAGATTTTAGGGCAGTCTCGAGGTGGGCAATCTGCACTTTGAGCTGCTGTTCCTTTAACTTCCATTGCTCCTCGTGGGCCGCGCTGAAGGCACTGCAAAACACACGTGACAGGCACGGAAAGCTTGGAAATCAGCTTCAACCGAAAATAATAAAGAGAAAAGCTTTTAGTGGCACAAAGACCACTGTCATCATGTCTTAGGAATTAAGTAAACATATGCTGGTCTGCTGCTGTTGAAACCAAGGCGCCTTTCTCAGGCTGCGTGTTAGGGAACATGAAAGACTTTGTGGGATGAGCAAAGGAACTGGCCTTAATTTAGAGCTCTAAAGTCAGAAAAGTTGGCAGTGTGCAGCTTTTGTGGGACTAGTAAAGGAATTCAGATACTGTGCATACTCCAGAGGAATCCACAGTTCCAAACCTCAGCAATTGACATCGAACAAAATTGTTCTCTCCCACACACAAACCCTTTTAGTTCCAGAGCAAAGGGGGGAGGAATGCTCTCCACCTGATCTTTAAATGCTCCCAGTCTGGGATAATCGTGAATTCACAGGACCCGCCACAAATGGCAGCACGATGAACCGTAAGATGGCAATTCTGACACTAATGCAACTTTTGTTCTAAAAGTCCCCAAAGCATCAGGCAGGAAAAGTTTTACTTTTAACATATGATTGGGGTGAAAGCCCAGCAAGGAAACCCTGATAAAGATGAAAAGATATTCCTCAATAAAAGTCTCATCATTTAAACTACTGTTAAATGATGATAGTATTGTTAATGATGACAAAAGCCAGCATACCAGAACAACACCTTGGGAAAATAATTCAAAACAAAAAAAAAGTTTCTATTGAGACAGAAGAAGAGAAAAAGTGTCTGCTACAGAGGCAGGCTGGGGGGGGGATGGGAACCTGGGGACTTTGGTGGAGGAATATGTGCACTGGTGGAGGGATGGGTGCTGGAACACTGAATGACTGAAGCCCAATCATGAACATCTTGGTAATTGTATATCTCACGGTGGTATAATAATTTTTTTTTAAAAACTCTGCCTGTCCGCTCATTTAGGTCAGTGGTTCTCAGGCTGAGGGTGGGGTTAGGAGCACTGAGGAAGACTGGAAAATGAAGGGCCTGGGGCTTAGGAATCCAGATTTTCATAAAGCTGCCCAGGTAAAAGCCAGGTTTTAGGAAAAAATTGATCTCGATCAGTTTCCCGCTTATCTCCGTGAAGGCTGATATGATCGACTCCTCTCTATTTAAAAAGCAGTCAATAAAATATGTATTTGTACAAATGAAGAAGTAAAATAATCTTGTTAATAAAAATTGCTCTTAATGTTGCCTCTATTTAGTCTTTAGGTTTATTTCAAAAATATATAAGCATATAAATACATGTATTTATACTTTTCGAACAGATTTCAAAGAGAAAAACTTATTCATTTTATACATTGAATGTTTTTATTGTATTCATATACATGGAGGATCTGTAGGGAAAAAGCACTTGTCTTTTATGCAGTGACCCCAGTCTGATCCCCAGCATGGCATATGGTCCCCTCAGCACAGTCAGGAGTGATCCCTGAGCTTAAAGCCAAGAGCAAGCCCTGAGCACTGACGGGTGTGGCCCAAACGTACACCCCACAACCAGTTCTATAAGTTTCTCTAAATATGACATCTGTATCTTCCATCAATGTTCTCAATTCAGAATTGAGACCTTAACAACGCTTGGATCTGATATACTAATATTTAAAAATTTTAATCAAAGGTACAATTACCTAGACAAATGGATTCTACATAAAATATTAATATTCAATACTAAGCAAAAAACATTCTATTATATTTAAAATCAAAGAATAAATATGTCTGGGTCTGGTCAAATTATATAAATGTATACTATATGTATGTGAGTGTATATGTGTCTGTGCGTGTGTGTCTTTATTATTAAAAACATGTACTAGCCGGAAAAAAAATTAGCATGATGAAATAGGCACAACCATACATTATATCAGACGCCAAAAATTAGAAACAGTAGTGTTCCAATAGCATTAGTACCAGCAAAAAGATCACCAACAGTTAATCTGGCAGAAACATCAGAAGCTGTATGTGTTTAAATTAAGAACAATTTAGCAGCCTGGTTTTTCCAAACCCACAAAATACTAGTGTAAATCAGCATAAGTCAATCTGAATTTAGCCCACTGCTATCTTCCCTCTAACTTTAGGATTACATTCCACTGCAGTTTCATGAGGAATTCCTTTTGAATTTACTGTATTCCTCTATGCTTGGAGCCATCTGTGTAACTATAAATGGTAAACCACATCTGGCTCCATTTTCTTTGTAAAGGCTGTGTACATGATTAAATCTGCATATGAGAACAGTCTTTGAGAACCTTTTATTCATGAAAATGTTTTTTGTATATTGCCTACAGTGACAACAGGGGTGGGGTGGGGGGGATCATATCTGGCCTTTGTGCACATTTCATTGTTACATTATGTGGCATGCAGCAGTGACAAAATGTCATTCTGCAGTGGGCTACTTCCTGGAGCCTGTGGTCACTTGGCATGTCCACCAACAGTCATGGGTCAGCATACTGTGGATGTACACCCTTAATCAACATGACACAATCGAAATGGAATCGGCCAACTTTAGCTCCACCCTAAGGTCTTATTTCTAAATGAAGAAAGTCCAGTTGTATCAATATTCAAGAGCATCCTAACGTGAAGTGTGGACAGGAAGATCAAATCACCCACCAAGAAATATATAGGCACTGCAGGGAAAGCTTGGTAGATTGAGTGCAGGTTTTCTTCACCACACTTCACTGTGATGATGTCCAGAGAAGAAACATTGACCAATGGTACTGACTTCTGGGATGCAGTGAGACCTCATAATTGATTATATGAGGAATCCATGATTCCTTTTAGACGCTAGGGAATAGCTGGTCACCCTCCAGAAACAAAGCAGAGTCGACAGGGCTCAGCGGTGCTTCTTGCTTTTTGGAGAGCCACACCAGCTCTGCTCAGGGCTTACTCCTGGCTCTGTGCTCGGGGGTTACTCCTGCTGGGACTCAGGTAACCATATGTGGTGCTGGGGATCAAACACAAGTTGGCTAAGTGCAAGGCAAGCACCTTATCCATTGTACTATCTTTCCGGCCCTGATTTACCCAATTCTTAAAATAATTTTTTTTCAAAAAAATAGACCAATGCTTAAAAAAAAGTCATTCCTTTTTAATCAGGAAAATAAAACCTTAAAATTGCTTTTTAAAACACAAAATGCCTTCAATTAAAAAAAAGCGAAAAAGCCTTAAAATCATTTTTAGCAGGCTTTCTAGACCTGACCACAGATTAAACATGAACGGACAGTTGGTGGGGTGAAGGTCACGATGGGAAGTGGCAGACAGGAAGGGCGCAAGGGGGTAGCAAAGCTCCTCGGGTGTGTTTCCAGGTGATTTTGATCCATTATAGTTGAAGGATATTAGAGCCGAAGGGAAGTTTTCAATTATATGACCCTAGAAGTATACCAACTTCAAGAATGGGACACAGCTTTACTCTATTACAAGTTCCTCTCAACTGAACAGAAAGATTTAACTGTAAAAAAATTTTATTCTGAATTTTCAAATTGTACATTTCATTAAGTTCCACTTATTTTTGACATTGTATCAAAATATTTCAGTGTACTGAAAAAAAGGCTGGTCCCAAATATTAACATGAGGGTTTTATCATGCGAGGGTCATTTTCTAATATGTCACATGTCAAGCAATAAACACATTGAATATTTCATTTGAAAAAGAATGATGAGGATGCAATCTGCAGATCATATTTTTCTCCAGAAAACTAGCCAATTCTAAATAACAAACAAATGCTCAACTTCTAAAAACATATTATCAGTATGACTAACCAGAAAAGGAGTGTACTTAGCTTTTGACGAGCACTCGCTCTTGGTAACGATGAACAACAGTGCCATTAAACACGGGAGCTATAGAGAATCTCAGGGAATCCTCCATCTGCACTTCTGAAAGCGTATTAAACACGTACAAATTGGGGCCAGAGAGGTAGTACGGGGGAGAAGGCTCTTGCCTTGCATGTGCCTGACCCTGGTTCAATTCCTTGAGCACTACTGGGGTCGTTCCTGAGCACAGACCCAGAAACAGCCTTTGAACACAGCCAGATGTGGCCCAAACGGCCTCCCCAAGAGAAATAAAAATTGTATTAGAGAATGTTATAGTTTACTTTTTTAGGAACATGTATGTTTTATACATTAGTAATGTGTACATTTTATATCTTATACAGCATTCAAATGAATTCATCACAAAGAATATTGCTTTTACATATATGTATGTAATTCACAATATTCATCACACATTTACATATATATGTAAAAGCAGTATTCTTTGTGATGAATTCATTTGAATTATACACACACACATACACACATATCATTTTTTGGAGGGGTGAAGGCTTGGGCCCACACCTGGCAGTGCTTGAGGGCTACTCAAGTGTGTTCTGGAGAGACAGTGTGCCAAGGGATTGAACCAGGGTTGGCACAGGTAAAGCCAGCGCCTTACCCCAGTAATGTTTTTTTTCTTTTTAGTGTGGAAGTATAAAATATATAGTTCAAGCATAAAATTCCAAATGGAACCCTTCAAAGTTGCATTTAAAGCCATAGATAATGATACATAGAATGACATGGTCATAAGCTTCATGGTCCTAAGCTTCACCGTGATGAGACATGAAACACGCCACAAAAAATCACGGTTTTACCTTATCACCAGCTAGGTTTAATGCATTTTTAGTTTTTAACTCAAAGTAAGTTCAGTAAGTCCTCAAATTAGGTGACATGGAAAATGTATAGGTACTTGTTTTGTATTTAGACCATGTGAAATTATTTGATATTATAAGTACAGGAAAATTAAAGTCAACAGAAGTTTCTGAATGTACGACAGTTTGGTTATTAAAAATGTTTCCTTTTCACATATAGAATTTTTCCAATGCAGGGGCATGAGTGATAACAGAGCCAGTACAGTGCTTGCTTAGCACACGGGGATCCAGGTTCAATCCCTGGTTCCAATGATGGTCCCATGAGCCCCATCAGGAGTGATCCCAGAGCAGAATGAGAAGTAAGTGCTGAGTACAGCCAGGTGTGGCCCAAATGGGGGAGAAAAAAATCTTTCCAACACCATTAAAATGAGAGAATGAAGCACAGGAAACAAAATCAAATAGAGTCTTAAAGTCAAAAGAGCTGCATCTTCATCTCTTCTGAATTCAGGTAAAGCCGTGTTACTCTGTGCACGCTTCTTAATTTGAATCGCATTTCCCTCACTTATAAAATATGGGGACAACGTTTTAAAATCATTTTATATGTCATACCATTCTATCATTTTATATGTCATACCATTTTATATGTCATACCATGTATATGGAATTTGAATATTTAAAACACATAATTAGTAAATACTTAGACATGTATCAATATTAGCCTACGTACTCATTCCATGAGAAGGAAACATAAGCAGGAGATAGGATAGATATTTTAGGTCAAACTAATCAGGGCTGATGAGAGAGAAACCACAACAAAGCACGGTTGGGGGCCATAGGATCTAGAAAAGGGCCCAGGCAATCCCACAGAGAGACTGACAGACGGCTGACTCTGCCTGGAGTATCCCAGAAAACTACTTTATCTGGTCTCTGAGTCTGTTATTTAGTAACCTTAAAGTAATGAGCCACTATGCAAAAAATAATCTGTACAAGCAGGTAAATAGCATAGGCAACCCATACCACTGGAGTTAGGACTAACTTAAATGAGGCAGCTTTTTAAACCAAAATGAAAGTCTAACCTGACTCTTTATCCATGATTTATTTAACTTAAAAATGTAAACTTAGCTTCCAAACATCAAAAAAAAAAAAAAAAAACAGCTAAAAGGTTAAAAGATTTACCAGCAGATCGGAGGGCTATTTCCAGATATTTCATTATAGAATCAATAACTGCTGAAGATGAGCTGTAACAGGCATACTTCAATATATATATATAACATTTATTTTATGTAAACCTGAACTTATCATTCAGCAGGATCATATGAAAAGACTTAAAGATATGTACGCACGCACAACAAATTCCTTTATCCCTTAACCAAACTGATCTATGAGTAGAAATTTTTTCTAGTAGTACCAGAAAAGATTAATTTCAGAATATTATAATCATGAAGCATGAAAAAGAAACAAAATTTAAGCAGCCCCATAACTTTTATTTTGAGCTAGTTTGTGCTCTCATTTTAAGGAACAGAGATGACTGTGAGTGAACGCTTTTGTGCATCACCAACTCATTTAACAGACTGGATAGTCCAGAGGAAGATGCAAGGAGAACTAAGAAAAGCTCAAACATAAAAGTCTTTTACTTCAGAATTTGAATGATATAGACAAGTCACTTACCTGCATTTTGTCTCAAAAATCTGCAAAAATAGATATTTTTAATACCTATGTCCCAAGGTTGTTATGAAGAGTTTATGATATCATATCTAAAGTGGTTAGCAAAATGCTGTTAGCTTAGTTTGTGTTAGTAGACGACAGCAGTTGTTACTGGAAACAGAGAAATGGTTTTTCTGAATAAATAAGTTACAGAATCGATAGTTAATGCCTGAACAAACACTTATTTTTCCTTTTATAAAATCTACCTAAAATATATATTTCTTAGTACCATTCATTGCTAATTTTAAGTTAACATTTGATTTTCTGACACCCTATGTTTCAATGTAATAAAGAACCTTAAGAGAACCGGATACTACATGGAGACATTATTTACCTGTTATAGAGTTTATCATAGTTTTCCTTTAACAATTCTCGTTCCTTTTCTAAATCGGTAATTCTGTCCTGCAGCTAAAATGGAAAAAAAAAATCATTAGGCAATTATCATATGAAACCACATGGGGGTAAAATAAAAATGTGAAGATAACTAAAATGCTTCAGTTTTATATTTCTGAATTGCAGCTACTAACTAGATCACTCATGTTGTCTGTATTTAATCCAGCATTGATTTTTTAAAAAAATATTTTATTATACCACCGTGATATATACAATTACAAAGATGTTCATATTTGGGTTTCGGTCATACAGTGTTCCAGCACCCATCCCTCCACCAGTGCCCATTCCCACCACCAGTGTCCCCACATTCCCGTCCCCCTCCCTAGCCTGTCTCTATGGTAGGTTCTTTATCTCTTTTCTTTCTTTCTTTCTCTCTCTTTCTCTCTTCCTTCTCTTACATATTGTGGATTGAAATAAATAGACTTAGAGGTTATCATGTGTATCTTTTTGCCTGTATTTAACCAGCATAGATTTTTAACATTATATATATATTTTTTTTTTTTTTGTGTGGCTTTTTTGGGTCACACCTGGCAATACTCAGGGATTTCACCTTGCTCCGCACTCAGGAATTACTCCTGGCGGTGCTTGGGGAACAATATGGGATGCCGGGGATCAAACCCAGGCTGGCACAGGCCCGCCGTGTGCAAGGCAAACGCCCCACCCGCTGGGCAATTGCTCCGCCCCCATGATATTAATATTTGCATTTAGTAGAAACTCTACTGCTTTGCAACAATGTGCCAGATTTTGATAAATGCTGTATCAAGGAGTCTGAAATTAAAGCTCAGTGGCACAGAGCACGGGCCTTGTAACATACAGTTGTGAGTTCAATCCCTGGTGCTGCCACGCACACACACACACACACACATGCACAATTCCTGCAGCTATGCTCTTTGATTCTTTCAGCTCTGATTTCTGCTTTACATGATTTCCAGCCATACCACAGTGAAGAGTGTGTGAGTGATTCAGCAAGTACTACAACCCTTATGTATGTGAACACCACAACTGAAGAGTGCAATGTGTAAACCTAACTAAGGAGTGAGTGCAACCCTTAGTGCCACAATCTGGGGTGGAAGTCCCAGGATGCACCATAATTTGTAGTTAAAAATTTGCTGTTGGGGAGACTGGCACACATCCAAAACAGCAAGAACAACCGGTGCTGGGATGGATGTGGGGAAAAAGGGACTCTCATCCACTGTTGGTGGGAGTGCCGACTGGTCCAGCCCTTGTGGAAAACAATATGGGCATTACTCCGAAAACTAGATATTGAGCTCCCATTTGATCCAGCAATAGCACTCCTGGGAATATACCCGAGAGTCAGAAAAACACATAGCAGAAACACTATCTGTACTTCTTTATTCATCTGCGCTATTCACTATAGCTAGAATCTGGAAACAACCTAAATGCCCGAGAACAGAGGACTGGCTAAAGAAACTGTGGTTCATCTACACTATGGAATACTATGCAGCTGTCAGAAAAGATGAAATTATGAAATTTACCTGCAAATGGATGGACATGGAAACTATCATGCTGAGTGAAATTAGTCAGAAGGAAAAGGACAGATATAGAATGACTGCATTCATTAATAGGATATAAATAGATACCAGTGTTTTACTAAATGTGGGAAATGGTAATGGCAGATTAAAACTCACCATTGAATATACACAAAGAGACTTAAATGATAAACTCTAAATATCTGCAGGGCTAGCCACAATGTGTAAAATAAGAGGGAGAGAGATGCAGAGACAGAGAGAGAGAGACAGAGAGAGAAAGAGAGGAAACTGGGGTACCTGCTATTCAGGCAGCATGGGGGTGGGCAGGAGCGGGGGGGTACATTGGTGGTAGAAATGGGGCACTGGTGGAGGGATGGGTGCTGGAATACTGTATTACCAAGAACCAATTATGAACACTTTTGCAATTGTATGTCTCACAGTGGTGTAATAAAAAAAATTTAAAAAAAATTTGCTGTTGGGGCTGGAGAGATAGTCCAGTGGGTAGGGCGTTTGCCTTGCACGCAGCCAACCAGGTAGAATCCTCAGCATCCCATCTGGTCCCCCTGAGCAACATCATTAGTACTTCCTAAGTGCAGAGCCAGGAGTAACCCCTGAGTATCACTGGGTGTGGCCCAGGAAAAAAAATAACCAAAAAAATTGTTGTTAAGCATAAGGAAAATAATTCACTTTTTTCTCCTGATGAATTCCATCATCATGCTCACTGGAAATAAGAGGATTAACTTTTTTCTTAGTGCATGATTTGAACAAATTGTATTGATCCCTATTGACCTTGAGAACATACTTTCTCCCATTACCTGGACTTTACGAAGAGCCAATGACAAATTTTGTAAGAAAATAAATAGTACACCATGTTTCAACCCCTCAAAATAAATACCTTGAGATATAAACATGAGACAATACGTCTTCACGACTAAACTGTAACTTTCTGTACTTATTTATAGCACTTACTTATTTAGACTCTGGGACCACACACAGCAGAGCTTAGGACTCACTCCTGGTTCTGCACTCAAGGAGCACTCCTGGCAGGGCTTGGGGACCACTCACTATGAGATGCCAGGAATCATCTAGAATAAGCCACGTGCACATTCAGTGTCTTCTCTGCTAAACGCTATCTCTGACCCGCTAACCTTTATTCTCAGGTTGTGTTTGCCACTATGCTTGTTTTCTTGCATTGGGCATCAGACCAACGAATCCACACATGCTACCTTTTCTTATGATGAGTAATCTCAAAATTCATTTCATTTCTCCTTAAGAACGAGGTTAACAGGGCTGGAGCGGTAGCCCAGCGGATAGGGCGTTTGCCTTGCACGTGGGCCGGCCTGTGCCGCCCAGGTTCGATCCCCAGCATCCCATATGGTCCCCCGAGCACCGCCAGGAGTGATTCCTGAGTGCAGAGCCAGGAGTAACCCCTGAGCATCGCGGGTGTGACTGAAAAAGCAAAAAAAAAAAAAAAAAAAAAGAAAACGACAACTGATGCTGCAGAGAACAACACCCTTCTTGGAAACAGAAACGTTCCCCTAATTCTGCGTTGATAGTTTGCACCATTTCACCGCCTTACCTTCTACCAAATATATCAGTGACCACTTTACACTGTGTTACCATGTATGCAGTTTAGGATCTTCAAATTAACAAATTAAAATTTGAAATTTGACACTTGAAATGTCTTTATTTTTCTCTTCCAGCCCATGTCCGAAACACTTAGGGTCACGAATGCTGTTTCTCACCTCCTCGATTCTCCTCTCAGCAAACGTCTTGGCGTGCAGCTGCTGCTCCAGGCTGCAGCACTTTAAACGCTGCTCTTTGAGCTGCTTATTAAGCTCCTCTCCATTGGCCATCAGGGCATCGTGGCTGATCCCTCAGAGTTTTCTGCTTCTACAAAACAACCACCAATTTCTCACATTGAATTTCGGATTCTGCTTTGAAAAAAAAATGATTATGACTGAGCAGAGAAATTTACTCCTTCATGACATGCAGCTTTTCTTTGCATCACAAGTAATACGCCTGTACAACTTGACCATAGGAGAAATTCTCCACTGAAATGAAGAGAAAAAAAAAGCAGAATTTTCTTTGCAGAGTGGCTAAGAAAGAGCTCTATCTTTTTCCCACCTAGGGTTTGACTTGCTGAGAGTGACCAGTCAGTAAACCCATTTCAGTGCTCCCACCCCACTCTCTTCTGTGGTTGCATGTTCGGGCATGCTGTCTAAGCTGCCGCAGCATAGGTCAACAACAAATGCTGACCACGGATACTCAAACTGAAAGGATTTGTCACCACACTAAATAAACAAGCCTGGAAGGTTAGGTTCTCATTTTGATACAATTAAGTTGAAAAATGTTCAATTCAGCAAAATATCACAAACTTCTTTTTTAAAATGGCCTACTTATAAATTATGCTTTAAATGAATTTTATATTCTTAAATGCCACATATTTCATTTTCTTAATTAAAGAAAAGGTGATTAAATTTTTTTTTCATTGAGACCATATGACCATAACATGCAATACCTTATCTGCTAATTCAAATCAATTAAGTTCTTTTCCTTATTATTAGAAAAAAGTCTATTGAAGCTACTAGAGGCCAATTTTGACTTTTCTTGGTATTATTACATAACACTATCTTTAACACGCTTTCTTTGGGTTTCCTACTTCACTGGAGTTGTGGGTCTGACCCCTCAAACCTTGACCCTATAGACAGTTTAGCTCTGGCATGCCCATTGTACAACAGATGATAGTTATTATGGTTGATATCTAAACAAATAACTGGGACCACTGTAAGGGAGAAAAGTAATTAGGGATAAAAGAATAGAGAGATCATTTACACTTTTACTTTTTTTCAGTTTTGGGGCTTACCAGGCACTTAGTTTGGGTTGGTGCTTAGAGACCTCCGCTCCTGGTGCTCGAGGGGCATGTGGTGTTAAGGACAGACCCTGACTGTCCCGCCTGCACTCCAGCCTCTGAGCTAACTCCTTCACCCCTTTAAAAAGTCATTTCTTCATCCTTTTCTTAATTTCCCATTTTAGAAATGACTTTCAACGACATACAGTTTCTTAATCTACTTTTCTATCTGCTCTATCATTCTCACTCTCTAATTAGTCTCCTCTCCGCTCTAAACTCCCATCGTTGTAGAAAAGGTAATTATTACTTGGCATTTAACTAAGTTCTTGTAGGATAGAAACAATAGCCACAGTGTGACTTAAAAATATCCATTCAGTTCAATAGTGAATTGAAGCTTCAGATGACCCCAGGCTTCACATAAATTTATTGCTTTCCTTGTCTCAGTACTTCAAAGAAAGTATTGCTTAATATAAATTCTACTCATCTGGAATGTTTTGGAGCTCATTAATTCCAGAACCTATGGTAATTATGCAGTGCCAAAAAATACAAACTCTCTGATGACACATTTTTGTGGAGCCACAGATACTGTATGTGAAACTAGTACGGAGATGAAGAGTTCCAAGTACTGTTAAGATTTAAAATAAATGTGAGAGTCGACACAGGGATATTCAAATAATTTCCTGATAAAGCTAAGAACAAAACACCACATCAAATACAGATTTAATAAAACCTAATTGCTGAACCTATTTATAACGCTGGTCTATGTCAGATTCATAAATACTTAGAACTGAACATATATCCAAAAGCATCTCAATCTTTAATGCCATGTGCTCATCAGACAAAAAGGAGTTAAAATTAAAATTTCCTGGCAAGATATAATTAAAGATGAATGTGCTTATTATTTAAATACATACAGATATTTATAAATTAGCTATTTTCTTATGATTAAGTTAAAATAAGAGATATATAAGATTATATATATTTGACAGTAAAGAACAACAAAGTCGTTTGAAATCTTTACAAATGACTTAATTTTACAATCACTTTATTTTAAAAAAACTTGAACATTTATTTTGGGGATTTGTATATTTGTATTATCACCATAAAATAAATGATCACAGTACCTCTTGAAGCTGAATAAATTTTCCTTCCATAACTGAAAGAGCATTGCTTTTTTCCACTAGTTGCTTATGTAGTTTAATCATTTCTACATTGTCCCGAATATTTGACCTTCAAAGATGCAGTTAGGAAAAAAAGAAAGTAAAAAATAAAGCAAGATAAGAGGGGGAAATGATATAATCACATTTTTATTGAATCACTGAGAAAAAAAAGAGTATGCACTTCATTATTGTAGACTTTGGATAGATGATATAAAACCAATCAGAAACACTTCTTTAATTTCATAAACTCCTAGACTCTCGGTTTAAAGTGAGCCTCAAACGTGATGACTTGGGTTATCTCTTCAACAAGAGCTAATACGGCTTTAAAATAAGTTTTGTTACTGAAGGTCACCTGGCAGTCTTTAGCACAGTAATCATTCCACTACCAAATTCAGACCTATTTTAAAGAGAATTATCATACACTTTTCTCTAAAAGAAAACTATGCAATACAGCTACTCATCTTCCCACCATTCCTTCCAAACAAATGGTATCATAAGATTACAATTTATTGGAGTTTCCTCCTGGCGTTTAAACTCTTCAAAATATTTCCAAAAAAGTGACTTAGCATTTTACACTAATAATGCCCAAAGCTGGCATTTAAATACGTTACAGATGTGCCTTTAGCTGTAAGAGATCATTTAACATCCACAGGGTATATAGAAACTCTATATGCTGCAATACTATTTTGTATTTTTCCTACTGAGATTAAAGCAAATATAGAATTTAAGAGAAAGATCTTGTTAAAGGTTAATCATAGATCTAAATGAATACCTGTTTTCAAAATGCTTTTATTTTTCTGACTCTAAAGAGAAGTTCCTTAATTGTGTTTTAAAGATGATGAAACTTGGTTGCAGAATTCATTTTTAAAGAACATAAAACTCTTAATTCAGAAAATTATTTAAGTATTCAAAGTACGTAATTTTACCTCCAAAAGTTATCGAGCATACACATATTGGAAAAATTGTCACAATGGCCTACTAGAACCAGAAATTGGACTACAAAGCTCACACATCTGTAAAGCAGCTGAGGACTTGAAATACTTAATTTTCCCCTTTGATATTTGAAAGTTCATTGTGTTTTGGCATCAGACAGTTAGTTGTCCTCACACAGAAGATAAACAAGTCCGAGAACCTGGATCTTGCCCAGGGTAGAGTCTTAACACAATGTTAAAATAATTATGTGCCTAAAACATGTTATCTCAGTAGTGCTGAGTCCACGCTCAGCAGGGCACTTACTGTTTCTCCCTCATTATTCTGTTTACTCACTAGAAAATTCTAATATACAGGATAGTTTTTAATTGGCAAAAGACTTTTCATAGTTAGAAGTCAAAATATAATTTGTCTGCTTTCCTAGCTGATCATTCAACAGTAAGTGACATTTATTGATATGGAAAGATAATACAATACAAATGAACTTCAAACTGTTTCTGGAGGCTGGGGTGGGGTGAGGGGAGATTCGGTCACACCTAGTGGTGTCAGGAACTACTCTTGACTGTTTGTTTAGGAGGTCACTCCTGGAAGTGCTGAGGGGACCAGAAGTGCTTCTGGGGGGGTGAACCAGGATGGGTTGAACCAGGATGGGCTGCATGCAAGGCAATTAACCTACATTCCAGTTACTATCTCCCTTTGCAAGGCAGAGTCGATTAAATATCTTTAAAAAAATGTTTTACAGATAAAGTGGTTTAGTTATTTTCTTATTTTTGTTGTTTCTGTTT
Source organism: Cryptotis parvus (assembly GCA_021461705.1). Lineage (NCBI taxonomy): Eukaryota > Metazoa > Chordata > Mammalia > Eulipotyphla > Soricidae > Cryptotis > Cryptotis parvus. The sequence goes on from JAJIBD010024459.1 coordinate 72,549, forward strand.
TGTTTGGGGGCCACACCTGGCAGTGCTCAGGGATTACTTCTCATTCTGCTCTCAAGAATCACCCAGGTCCCCACATAGAGTAAGGGGACCATGTGGGATCTGGGAATTGAGCCCCAGCAGGTCACACGGAAGGCAAGAGCCCCCTACCTTCTATACTATTTCCCCAGCCCCCATAAATGTTCAGTGGTACAATACTTTCTTGGATATTCTTTTAACTTTCTTGGAGTTTAAGATTTAAAAATATCTCTAAGAACAGTGATTTAGTATTTTATAATAATAATGCCCAGCACCGTGCATAAATATAACCTAGCAGTATTTAGAAACAATAATAATGCTGTAGTATTTTAAATAAAATTCCAGTTTGCTTTATTGTTGAAATTAATTTTAGATTTTATTTTATTGAGCTACCGTGTGCCGGGCCATTCCAAAGCTGTTGATTGGGTCTCTTTGATATAGCACTGAGACATACAGTTCTAACACTTATCCTACCAGTGCAAACCTTCTGGCTGTGGCTCCTTCCAATTTATTTCCTTCCTGTTACCTCTCTATCCTAGGCTGGCCCTCTAGTTTTGTGCTTGGCACCCCATTTATGTGATTTTTCACTTGTGTACCCCTTGGAATATCCTTGAGACCCATGGGGGAGGCTCTAGTTGACGATATGAACTCCAGGTGAGAAACTTTGCGTTAGAATATATTTTGGGACACTGTAACACCAGAACATCTTTAATAACATCTTAACTATATATTTTGGAGACTTTACATCCAATTACTGGGTAATAGGTACACTAGAAGGCAAGGAAAGAGAAAAACAAAGTGTCTGTTCCTTTTCAGGTGGGGTCTGATATTTCCTGAAGGTTCTCTATGTTTTCTAAATACCATTTCTCCTTTTTCATTTGAGCAATTGATTAGAATTTCTTCTTCAATCTCACTAATTCTTTATTTTCAATACTGAGCCTACTGGGAAGTTGTGCATGAATGTTTTCAATTGTTTTCAATCCACTGTTACATTCAATAGGCATTATTATTATAATTCAGATACTTCTTTAGGGTAGCATTGAGAAGGATGATTTGTTGGTAAAATAAAATTACTCAGTCAATATTATAAAGTGCCTCAAGGTTAAAATCAACAATGTTATGAATGTGGTCTGGCTTCTGAATGAAAAACCATCTCAAAACTGACAATAAGCTCAGCTTTTTATTTATTTATTTATTTCTTTATTTATTTTTAATGATAAAAATTTTTATTCTTAATTGGCAAGGATAGGGAACAGGGATATGGTTCTTAAGACCTGGAAGTCACACAAACACTGCTAAAGTAAAGAGAGATAATTTTCCAGCATCCCTGATTCAAAAGCTCAACTTTTTAAAGAGATGAAATAAAGTAAAGGAATAATGGAAGTGAGAGAGAAAGAGAAGTGAAAGAGAAAGAAATATTAGAAGTGAAAGAGACGGGGGAAATAAATGTTACTCAAAAAAAAAAAAAAGAGAAATGTGAGGAGGATCATTGTGAATCACTTGTCCTTTATACAGGTGGAGGAAAACCTCACCATGGCTTCCTTGGATGAACAGGAACAGGGTGAATTTTCTGAACAAAATTTGGGGGCCTGGGAGAGAGTACAGTGGGTAGGGCATTTGCCTTGCACGAGGCAGACCAGGATCAATTCCCGGCATCTCCTATGGTCCCACTCACTGAGCATAACCAGGAGCGATTCCTTAGTGCACAGCCAGGAGTAACCCCTAAACACCACCATGTGTGGCCCCCCAAAAAACAAACAGAATAAAGAGTTTCTGTGACCTGTTTCCTACACTATGTGGAACATCAAATCTTGGAAAACATTCTATCGGAAAAAAAATAATGCATAGCAAAAACATTAAGATAAACTCACTCTAAGCCATGTACCAATTCATACATGCTGTATTACACATGGTGAAATGATTTGCAGATATCTAGCATACTAATTAAATGTTTTGTAAAAATTAATTTCTCTAGTTTTTCAACAAGGATTTTGAAAACTCTATGAGCAATTAGGTTAAAAATACAGTTTCTCCCCCCACAAATATTATTTAGAACTACGATCAAAACTTCTAAAACTATGACAAGAGTTGTTGGATCATCCCTAGATTAAAAACAAACTGAAATAAATTAGATTTTATGTTGAAAAAGTAATCCAGCTCAACAACCTATGTGCCAAGTTTCTCTAATATAATTTGAAACAGTCAGCAATAAACTCTGAAGAAGGAATTTCTAGTGGAAGCCTTGAAAACACTTGACTCTAGTTTTGCTACTGGGTGCCATAATAAATCCAGAAACTTAAAACCTCAGATAGACTGGAGAAGAAAACGCTCAGTGGAACTATGTAATGTATAGTCTAACGTGAAAGCTTAAGCGCAAAAACCTCTCAGCTCAATTGAAAGCTTCTCCTACTTCTTTCCCCAGGCACACAAATCCCAATCATCCCCACTTCCCAGCTTCCCTAGTGTTCCCTGTTAACAATTTATTCTTTGCCTCAGTTTGGAATATAAATGCTAAAAACTGCCTATGAGTTTTAAGATGAAAATTATATTTAAAGGCTTTAGGGTCGGAGCGATAGCCCAGCGGGTAGGGCGTTTGCCTTGCACGTAGCCGGCCTGTGCAGGCCTGAGTTTGATCCCCGGCATCCCATATGGTCCCCGAGCACCACCAGGAGTAATTCCTGAGTGCAGAGCCAGGAGAAACGCCTGAGCATTGCCGGGTGTGACCCAAAACAAAAAAAAAAAAAAAAAAAAGGAGATGACTTTAGAATACAGAAACTAGCCTATGAGATTATGGAAAGTTAGATATAGAATAGTGAGGCTCTTTTTTTTTTTTTTAGTAACAGTTTAAAATAATAGTTGTAAGCTTTAAAACAATGTCAGAATTTTTTTATTTCCTTTTTGGGTTACAGTCAGTGATGCTCAGGGGTTACTCCTGGCTCTGCTCTCAGGAATTACTCCTGGTGGTGCTCAGGGACCATACTGGATGCTGGAGATCAAACCCAGGTTAGATGCGTGCAAGGCAAAGGCCCTACCCACTGTGCTAGCTCTCTCCCGCATTTGCTTTAAAAATCTCTTTTTTGATGTGTGTGTTTGTTTTCTGTAAACAGTGACAAACAGGTTCTGAAAGAGATCTGTTGGAGTACAGGTTACTTAAGGCTCTTACTGGGGATGCACAGGTAACACTCACCAGCAAGAGACTACTTCTGATTAGGATTAGACAGTTGTTTGTAAATTATATAGGTTGCATTAAAACATTGGAGGAAAACCTCCTTGAAGGTTTTGCTCTGAACTGCTACTCAAGTTTGTAGGTGAAAACAGTGCTCCCGAATAAGATTGCAAAAGAGAAAAAAACATATAGTTTATTTGCTGCAAGATCCTATCTTTCTTGTGGAGCTGGGTCAAAAGATTAACGAGAACACCATTCTTTCTCATTTTCACCATCCTCCCAGAATGCAGGGGCACAGTTTTCTCCATGTCTCCGCGTGATCACAGTCACACTCATGGAAATGAAGGGGCCACTCTCAAGGGCCCGTGTGGGAAGGGAAGCCCCAATCCTGGCTTGCTTTGTATTTTTTGGAGGAGGGTCACACCTGGCGGTGCTCAGGCCTTACTCCTGGCTCTGTTCTCAGGGGTCACTCCAGGCAGGGCTCAGAGGCTTGGCCGTGCTGTGGACTGAACCTGTGCAGGCTGTGTGCAAGGCAAGCGCCCGTCCTCTGCAGTTTCTCTGGCTTCTGGCTCACCTGAATGGGGCCATTTTGAGCGCCAAGATGAATTACACAGTAACAAGGGTTGAAAATTCTATCACTATAAAGGTTCAACAGGAAATATAGATTTACTAGCAATTAAGTTGCAGGGGAAAACTAAAGATTTTGTACTGTTTTCATTTTCTTGATAGAACTATGCCAAGTCAGTACAAAAACAAAGGTTATTTCACCATAGCAGAATCAATGACAGGCATGTTATAAGTTTTAGATGAACTCCATAAAAATGAACAAGTTGATTCAATTAATCCAGCTTATCTGATACTCAGTCCTTCAGAAACGCTAAGGATAAAAGTTACTCTTACTGGGACTCAGCGGTAAGCACCAGCCTTGAATATGTTAGGCCTCAAGTCGAGTAGGTTCCCAGAGGAATTATAATCCTCACACACCACGACCAAGTATGTGACCCCGGGAGCAAGGCAATTAAGGGTCAGACCCTGGGATACAGCAATAATGACAAAGACAAAAACCAAAGGAAGGGGGAAAGAGTGTCTGCCGTGTCTGTTTCCAAAGATAGAAAACATCTGATCCAAAGTATATATATATATATATATATATATGTATGTATATATCTCCAAAGATATATATATATCTGATCCAAAGATATATATCCAAAGATATATATGTATATATGCATATATAACTATATATATACATATATGCATATATATATATATATATATATATATATATATATATATATATATACTTCTGTTCACTGTAGCACTGAGCAAAACAGCCTAGATGAGCAAACAATCCAAATGCCCAACAAGAGGGGAGTGTCGGGAACGCCGCGGGGTCCCTGACAGTGTTAGGACAGAGGTGGTCTTCTACCTCCGAGGACGCTGGGAGAAAGATGAAAACTCACGAGTCGGTGCAGTTCCAAAAATGGCTTTTAATAGTACAAAAGCTCTTCCACAGCACTAGAAGATGGAGCAAAAGGCCAAAGAGCAAGAGACCAAAGGCCAAAAGCCAAAAGCCACAGGAGCCAAAAGCTGAAGGTTGAGGAACCAAAAGGCAAAAGGTAAAGGTGAAGGGGCCTCAAGTCAGCCCCTTATATACACCAAAGTAATCCAATCGGGAGGTTGTCATGCCAACAAAGAACCCTAAACAGAGTGTAGTGCCACACCCTATTGTAGGTATAAACAAAGGTTACACCAAGGACTAATCCCGAGATTATCTCTTATGTAAAACACTGGAGAGAGAGGGGGCTGATATAAAGTAATACATCTTAACTTCATGAGCTTCATGTAATCTAGATGGTACCCACAAGGTCCTTCTTATTATTATCTGCACCAGGGTGATTCTGAGTATCTTGTTCTCATGTACTGAAAGGGTCATACTCGCCTGCTTAGAGCAAACTAGTATGATCCTTCCTATAGTCTTCCTTTAGTCTCAGCGTAGCCAGGGTGGTAGTCTCCTGGTAAATTCTAACTGTCCCACGTTGGGTGCAGTGGGTATAAAGAGGAGCTGTGCCCAATCTAGAAAACATAGAAGTCTTAGTAGATGTATAAGTCAGAAGTTATTCAATCAAGGTGACTTCTGTAAGTGCCACACCCTCTAGCAGTGTTTACATAGAAGAGAGATCTCATTAGAATGAACATTGGCTTAAATAAGATTAAGCTGGGAGTGAGCAAAACAACAAAACTCCCAGATTAGCTAAACATGTCCTCCAACAGGGGAGTAGGTAAAGAAACTGTGATCTGTCCACACAACAAAAACTGAACTACGGAAAAAAATGAAATCTTGCCTCTTGCTACAAAGTGGATGGAGCTAGAAGGGGCAACGTTAAGTGAAATCAGTCAAAGGGAAAAACTTTACAAGATGATCTCACTGATTCGTGGTCTAAAAGAAGCAAAGCAAGGAAACAGACAGTAAATGACAGCAGACCTTTGTGCTCTGACTACAGAACAGAGGTTACCAGTGGTGCCCAGAGGGGTTCGGAGCCGGGCGAAAGGTAATAGACGACTGGAAGTGACATAAAGACAACTGGAGGGTCCTAGGAATTTTTGGTGCAGGTGGAGGAGCTTTAACTTCATACTCCAAAACATAAATGCTAATACTTTTTTTTTTTTTTTGCTTTTTTTTGGTCACACCGGCAATGCTCAAGGGTTTCTCCTGGCTCTGCACTCAGGAATTATTCCTGGCGGTACTCGGGGGACCATATGGGATGCCGGGATTAAACCCGACTGGCTTGAGCTGGCTGTGTGCAAGGCAAGCGCCCTACCCGCTGGGCTATCACTCCAGCCCCTAAATGTTAATACTATTGAAACCATGTTCCCTTGACTACAAGGAAAAAGAAGAGAGAACTATTTATTAATTTCTATCTTTCATTTGAAAGAATCTGGTCAGAACTGACCCTCCCCTTTTATTAAGGTAATATGATTTTCAACATTGTTCATGCTATTGTCATGCATACACATTGTTCCATCACCACCCCCACCCTCAGAGTTTTACATTCTTCCCTCCTCCAAAGTCCCAATGGCCCCAACCAGCTGGTCCTATTCCCCAGGTACTCAGTTCTGTTCACCAATTCTCAATTCCCCAGTTCTGTCGCCTTTGGCCATTCGTTGCTCCCTTACTGTGTATCTTGCATCCTGCATAAGCTATCATTATGTGAAGATGAGATAATATACCAAGAAAGTCCCAAATAACTCTTCAGAAAAAAAAACTCTAAAACAATAAGCCAGTATAGGAAGATAGTAGGCTACAAAACGAACACACAAATAAACCCGTGGTATTTCTGTACTCAGACTATGAACTAGAGGTAAAAGAAACAATGTCCAAAACCATCAAATACTAGGAATTAATTTAACAAAAGAGGCAAAAGTGAAAGCTGCAAGTCACTACTAAAAAGATAAGGAAGAGGAAAAAAGACTAAAGAGAAAGAAAAAACACGACAAAAGAAACAGAAGATAACTCAAGAAATGGAAAAAAATCTTCCCTGTCTATGGACTAGAAGCATGAACACTGTCAAAATGAACTTCTTACCAGAAGCATTATTGGATTGAACACAATCCCTCTTAAAATTCCAGTAATATTCTTCAAGGACTCCCAACAAACTACTCAAAGGTGTACAGACCCATAAAACTCTCCAAATAGACAAAGCAATACTAATGGAAAAAAACGAGAAGTGTGGCCAAAACTCTTCCATGAGGGAGTCAATAGTTCAACCCTGTTCTCTTTTTTTGTCACCTTTAAATTACGAAGTTATTCATGATGGGGCTCAGGCACACACTGCTGTAACACCAATTCCTCCACCCTAGTGCTTTTCCACCCTTCAGCATCTCCTCTTCCTCCAGGTTACATACCCCCTCCCTGACCTGTCCCCCAGGGGGCTTCCTATTTCCTACTGAGACCTCTCCTCTTGTTCTGTATTTCCATGGTCTTTGGGCCATTGTTATTCCACTATTATGTCAAACCCAGTTTGAGAGAGAAATTTTCCCATGCTTTCTTGCTTACTTTCTCCAAGATGTTCCTGAGCTTCGTGTATTTTAAGGACACTAGCTGTGATCAGTGACAAGAGTAATTACGGGAGTTTCTGTCATTTACAAGTGTTAGGAACTAATGTCAAGTAGCTATCACAGAGAGGTCTTGGATATTTTTAGTTAAAACACAGGGCCAGGGATGTAGCTTAGCAGTGGAGCACTTGCCTTGCAGGTGTAAAGTCCTGGGTTTAAATCCAGCACAGTTATAAACGAACAAATAAAACTCATGATATCTGACAAGTATTTTTACCGGGAAAACTGGAAGATATTAAGAAACAGTAAGAGCACAAGGAATATATTTTGAAAGAGGACAGATACCACTCTAGTAATGTTTGTGTGATAATTCCCATCCTGCCCCCAGGAAACTCTACAAAAAACAGATACCCTTTAAACAAGGAGACTAGGCGAGTGGTAAACCGAAATGAGAGGAACTTAACAACCAATGGGCTGGAAAAGATTGTGGATCCACTCTAAAACAAACATACAAAAAAAGCCCTGTAAAAGAAAAACAAATACACAATACTTCACTGAATTCTAGATCAAAACAAAGCAAAACTGAAAAAGCTATTAAAAAAAAAAAGCCTACAGTTATACAAAGGACATTACCGGGACAATTGGGAAATTTGATTATGGACTACATTAGCTGATCCTATAATCGCTGAGCTGTGGTTTATATCGGAAGATACATTTATTCCCAGAAGACACTTATAAATGCAGAGGGTCAGATGATATATGTGCGTTATCATCAGATTTTATCTATCTAGCTATCTATTTATCTATCACAAATATGCAAGGGGTAAAAGGTACGAGTATTCATTCTGTTTCTTAGAGTTTTTTTATAGGTCTGCGATTTTTTAAAATGCAAAAGAAGTTGGGAATGCTAGAAAAGTCACCCTGTGTCTGTGCACAGAAAAGAAAGGTTTCTTACACTGAATGGCTGCCAAAGGACCCTTTAAAGATTTGACAGGCTGCTCCACAGACAAGAGGCTAAGTCCGAGTGTCTGAGACATTTATGAGTTAAACTTCCTCTATTGGGATTATGGTATTTTAATTAATAAGGCAAACACCACATTATTTACTAAAAAAAAGGACAAACTAGTTACACGTTTGGTAAGAGTGTAAATATTTTTTGGAGCTGAAAAAAGTCAATAAAAGGTAAAATTATTCTGATTTTAATGTTCGTGTACATGTGTTCACTGGTTACTGCTCTACATTTAATTTAAGATGGTCTTTTTAATAAGCAGAAAATGTGCGTTTTTATATTGTTTAAATTTTAATATGGATTTTTGTTCAAAACAACACAGACATTCAGGCTACTTGTAAATGATACAAGATTTTTTGCTAATGAGGCATTATGTAGAACATATGCAAAAATCACAACTCAGTCTTCCAAAATAGACCACAATAACAGGAAAAAACATGATTTTAATAAGAAAGAGCAGCACTGGGCCTTTACTTCAAAGCAATTAAGAGCTTTGGATAACCAAAAGTTTATGTCAAGCTGATGCCAAACCAAACTGGTCTATTAAATACATACTATCGAGAGTTTCTGTAATATCCTATGAAAAGACTCTGCCATAAATATCAAGCACCACACTCTGAAGATTACAACAACGCTAGGTTCATGCTTGAGAACAAGGAGTCCAACATCCAGATCAGACTTCTAGAATTTCAAATCTGAAATAATGGACCTATGAAGGAGAAGCTTAAATATGTTTTCCATTTTGTGATTTTTTTTCTCTACAGTAAATTATACCAAGTTTTATGTTCCCCCAACCTTTTTTTTCCAAGTTTTCCATTAGTCTCAAAAAATTGCTACTACATATAACATTTTGAGCTCTGTGTAAACATATTAAAAAAAAGCCCTTGAAGACTTTTATTTGAAGTAATTTCTTTAGTTTTTACAAACTGTAGTCCAAGAACCAATTCACTATTTACTACAGAAACCCTTCCAATATGATTCGCATGCACCTTTCAATTTGATAAAATCAGTGATGGAAGTTCACACCGGGTTTACTTGGCCTCAGTAATAAAAGTTTCCTTACCCTTATGCAATACCCTTTTCATCTCTATCTTTTGCTTTTGGTTTGGGCCACATCTAGCAGTGCTCAAGGGTTACTCCTGGGTTTGAGCTCAGGGATCACTTCTGTTGGGCTCAGAATACGATACAGAGTCCCTCAATTCTACGTTCTGATGTGCAAATATTAGACTACTATGGTGAATAATATAACCCCCAGTGAAGCATCTTGGTTCAACGAGAACATTTCATGATGTGTATACAACTACGGACAATATTTTAGCAGAAAATATGCAGAGTAGTTTATCATTTTATTTTTTCTGTTATTCTAATTCCAGAACTTAGGAGCTTTGATTTCCCTTCAAATTAACACTGAACACTTTATAGTCCAGAGATATAGTAACAGTAGGATTAGTAGAGAGAGTAGAGATAACAGCAGAAATAGTAGTAGTAGAGATAGTAGATAGTAGAGATAGTAGTAGAGATAGTAGTAGTAAGGGGTTATGGCACTAGCCTTGCACACAGATGACCCCAGTTTGACCCTTGGTACCACATTTAATTTCCTGAGCATCACTAGGAATGATCCCTGAGCACAGATCAGGTGGAAGCCCTGCCCCCTCCAAACCAAACCAAACCAAACCAAACCAAACCAAACCAAACCAAACCAAACCAAACCAAACCAAACCAAACCAAACCAAACCAAACCAAACCAAACCAAACCAAACCAAACCAAACCAAACCAAACCAAACCAAAAATACTGAACACTCTAGTTCCTAGATGGTCACATCTATTTTGAAGATGAAATATCCAGATATTAATCTTACTCTTTGGAAACTTAAAAACATGAGAGAGAAAGTAATCCTGACAATTAGATTAGAAGCTGAGCAAAGTTGACAGGGATATCTTCAGACCTGGGCTAGGCCTAGTCAGGGTTTTTATGGTGGATCATACCTTAAATCCAACCAGTGGGACTTTATTTCTATTACTAAATTCAGTATTGGGACCTGGTCCTTCAGCACTGTTCCTCACAAGAAAACTTGGTTTTCGAAGAATCAGAAACTTGATCTTCTAAATCAGTTCTTCCTAGGGGAACATGGATGCCTAAGAGGCACTGAAACTAGTTCCAAGGCAGGGTTCAAAATTACATCTCCACTTTACAAGAAAAAAAAAATACAACCCCATCAAAAAATGGAGAGAAGAAACAAACAGAAGCTTTCTCGAAGAAATACAAATGGCCAAAATTTTCTCACACATGAGAAAATGCTCTACATTGCTAATCATCAGGGAGATGCGAATCAAAACAACAATTAGATATCATCTCACACCACAGAGACTGGCACACATCCCAAAGAACAAGAACAACTAGTGCTGTCATGGATGGAGGGAAAAAAGAGTCTCTGGTTCAGTGTTGGTGGAATGCCAACTGGTCCAGCCTTCTTGGAAAACAATATGGGCATTCCTCAAAAATCTAGAAATTGAGCTTCCATATGACCCAAAAATGCCACTTCTGGAAATATACCCTGGGGTTTCAAAAACACACAGCAGAAACACCATCTGTACTTCTATGTTTACTGCAGCACTATTCACAATAGCAAGAATCTGGAAATAGCCTGAGTGCCCGAGAAAAGATAGACTGGTTAAAGAAACTACGTTACATCTACACAATGGAATACTATGCAGCTGTTAGGAAGAAAGAAGTCATAAAATTTGCTTATAAATGGATGGAAATGGAGAGTATTATGCTGAGTAAAATGAGTCAGGAACAGAGGGACAGACACAGAATGATTACACTCATTTGTGGGGTGTGAAAAACATAATATAAAACCAATATCCAAGGACAGTAGAAACAGGGAAGGCAGGAGGTTTGGTGGGTGGTTAGAAGCCTGCATAAACCTCTCGGGAAATGGCAGTTGGGATAGGAAAGGGACCACTATGACAAAGATAGTGGTAAATGACCACTGAATAAAGACTGCGTGCAGAATATGTAAGGAAACAAACATGGTGACCTCTCAGTGTCTGTACTGCAGACCATAATGCCCACTGGGAGAGAGTGTGAGAGAGGGAGAAATCCCAAGATTGGCCAGGCCACCCAGATGTGTCTGGGGAGCACACAGTGCTCAGGATTGAACTGGAGGTGGCAGCATGCAAGATATGTACCTAACCCCTGTCTATCTCTCCAGTCCCTAAACAATTCCTAATCAGTTAGAGGTATACAGGGACGCATTTATAAGGGAGATGAGATGGTATCTGGCTGAGGTTAATTAGCTGAAGAGGGGCCGGAGCGATAGCCCAGCGGGTAGGGCATTTGCCTTGCATGCGGCCTGCCTGTGTTGGCCTGGGTTTGATTCCCGGCATCCCAAATGGTCCCCGAGCACTGCCAGGAGTGATTCCTGAGTGCAGAGCCAAGTAACCCTGAGCATCGCCGGGTGTGACCCAAAAAGCAAAAAAAAAAAAAAAAAGAAAATAAGAGTGAACAGAACAAACAAGATTGATCAAGTGGTATCAAATTTCCTCCAATCCTCATAAGTGGTGCAAATATAACAAGGCAGAGAAGGTTGGAGGAAAAATGTCCTTAGACTCAGTTGTTGATAGCAGCTGGTAGGCTGAGAGCAGGTTTATATGAAGAATGTTAAGTAAAAACATGATTTTTAAATAGGCTAGACTTTTCCTCCTATGGCATATGATAAAGTATTTTAAACTAATTTTGACCTTATCAAAGTGATATTTCTGTTTTAACATACCTTTGATCTGTAGCCTGCTGTTCTCGAAGTTGAAGAAGGGATAACTCAATTTCATTTTCTTTTCTCCTCAACTGCGTTTTCAGGATCTCAGCCAAGTGCTCTAATTCTTCTATCTGGCCTCTCTGTGACTGGATAACATTTTCTCTGAAATAAAGAATCTTTCTGTGAGTTTGTAGCTTCAGGGAAAATGTTTCAAATCAGGCAAACAAAAGTTCTACATAAAATTTGCAAAACCTATGAACTTGAAGTACTTCTTTCTACCCACAGCGAAATTATAGATGACTCATGATTGAGCATATGTTTGAAAACATTCGAGCTGTTGAGTTTTGAAGGTAATAGCCTAAGCAAAGAACCGTACTTGGCTTAATTCATTGACGTGGGTATTTTATTGACCACCTATTTAATCCTACAGTCTGGTCATCTTCAGATACTTTATAATACCTGTGTTCTTTCTTTTTAATTTATTTATTTATTTTTTTTTTTTTTGGGTCACACCCGGCGATGCTCAGGGTTACTCCTGGCTCTGCACTCAGGAATTACTCCTGGCGGTGCTCGGGGACCATATGGGATGCTGGGGATAGAACTCGGGGGCGGCATGGGCCGGCCGCGTGCAAGGCAAACGCCCTACCTGCTGGGCTATCGCTCCGGCCCCCAATACCTGTGTTCTTTCATCCGTCTAGTCCACTCGAATGATCATTTCAGAGAGGTGACAGGAAATCTACAAATCAAAACCTCACTATATTTGGCATGAATTTACCTCTACCATGACTAGCAACATCCTGGATCCTGATCTTAGGAAACTGGTGAGCCCTGGATTTTCATCTGATTCGGTCTAGTTTTCTAGCTATAGTCTTACGGATTATCATTAATGTAACTGGTATTTAAAGTACTCAAAAGCAAAACGGAAGCCCACATACTCTCAGGAAACTATCTATAGCATACTTGTTTGGGGGTCACACCCAGTGGTGCTCAGTGGTTATTCCTGGCTCTGCACTCAGGAATTGTGCCTGGTGGTGCTTAGGGGACCATATGAGATGCCAAGGATTGAACCAGGATCAGCCGTGAGCAAGGCCAGTGCCCTATGTGCCATGTGATCACTCCACCCGTAAAAGCACTCTCTGTGTCTTGTGATTTCTTTCCTCATTTTGAATAGTGGCCCTCGATGCTCCAGGTGAAGGCTGTTGTGAAGACAAATCTTATTTTCATTTGTGTGACTCTAGCACAGAAGCCATCCATGATGCTTCAATTAACTGAAAAAAAAGTATGCTTACTGCGGCAGAAGTAACTTCCATGAAATGACAGTACGATGAAGAATGCGAGGCAGTAGAGCAAGAACTAAACAGTCTAAAGTGTTCTGAGAATTCCAACTTTTTTTTTTTTTTTGCTTTTTTGGGTCACACCCGGCAGTGCTCAGGGGTTACTCCTGGCTCTGCACTCAGGAATTCACTCCTGGCGGTGCTCGGGTACCATATGGGATGCCGGGGATCGAACCCGGGCCGGCATGGGCCGGCTGCGTGCAAGGCAAATGCCCTACCGCTGGGCTATTGCTCCGGCCAATTCCAACTTTTAAGTCACTCCTTCCAGTTCTTTTCCTTTTCTTTGCCACACCTTTTGGTGCTCATGGGTTGCTCCAGGTCCGTTGTTCTGGAGTTACTTCAGGCATTGTTTGGGGGAACCATATGTGGTACCAGGGACTGAACCTGGGTCACCAGCATGCAAAACATGCAGTAGAGCCCCGCAGGCTATCTCTCTGGTTAACTAGCTCCCTGCAGGCTAGTCTCTCTGGTTAACTAGCTCCCGCAGGCTGTCTCTCTGGTTAACTAGCTCCCGCAGGCTGTCTCTCTGGTTAACTAGCTCCCTGCAGGCTATCTCTCTTGGTTAACTAGCTCCCTGCAGGCTGTCTCTCTGGTTAACTAGCTCCCCGCAGGCTATCTCTCTGGTTAACTACCTCACTGCAGGCTATCTCTCTGGTTAATTAGCTCCCTGCAGGCTATCTCTCTGGTTAACTAGCTTCCTGTAGGCTATATCTTTTTAACCACACAAAAAGGGTTATAATTAATTTAGGATATAAAAAACTTCTGTAATTTTTCTGAGAATAAAAATGTTGCCTCTAAAATGTTACCTTTCTAAATAAGTGGCCTTTATGACAATTTGGGGCGGGAATGATAAAGGGTACTATTCTATAAAGCCTTCCACTGATGAAACTGGTTGTTTATTTCCCTGAAAACATCATTTGGTAAATAATGCCTATTCTTGGTGTACAGAATAAGTTTTCAGTAGAACAGATTAATCAACCAATTTTATTTAAAGTAAAGTATAAAAAATGACAATGAAGGAAGTTTGAAAATGATTATAAAAATACATACAGATTTCTTATTTCTCCTCTGGCTTCTTCAAGTAAACTGCTGCTATATTTTGAAGGCACAGAGTGCAGAGTCTCTGCTACCTCTCCGGCTTGGACTTTGTTACCTAAATATAAATGTTAAATTAATGAGATTACAGAATTATAAATATAAATTAATTTAGATTTATACATATAAATTAAATTATATTTATAAATACAAATTAAATCTATAATTTGTAATATAAACGATAAACTAATGAGATTACAGAATTATAAATATAAATTAATGAGATTACAGAAATAAATTTAGAAGAAGAGAAGGACCCTTGATTGGCTATCATCAGAATATTTGTGATATAATAAAATTTACTTTCCAGCAGAAAGGGCTATATCATTTATAGGACTAAAAATTAGAAACACATAACCAAAGGTATAAGAGCTAAGTCTAAAAATTATATTTTTATGTAAGCACAAAATAAAACACGGGCAGCCAGGTACTGTCCACTCTGGGATATGTGCAACCTTTTTTTTTTTTTTTTTTTGCCTTTTTTGGGTCACACCCGGCAATGCTCAGGGGCTATTCCTGGCTCTGCACTCAGGAATTACTCCTGGCGGTGCTCGGGGATCATATGGGATGCCTGGGATCGAACAACAACAAGGCAAACGCCCTACCCGCTGGGCTATCGCTCCGGCCCCAATATGTGCAACCTAAACGTCAGCATCCGCCCTTCTCTCCACGTGGCGTGTATGGGTTAAACTGCAGTATTTGCGATGCTCTCCCTGTACCCTCTGAATTGAAAAAATGCAGTACCTTGCCGTATTGACGCAGTGTGGGAAAGTGAGAAACGTTAAGCAGGTTGCTAAGCACAGGTAACCAGGGAGGCAGCCAGCAGTGGGAGCTCTGAGCAGCTGGTTCTGGGAACCAGGAAGAGATGAATAGGTCATAAACCATAACGTTGAGCAGAACAGAACAGAAAGAGCCAGACGCCCCTGTAGTCTAAGCCGGGAAGGAAGCAGGGCCACCGAAACAACGATTAAATGACTAAGTGTCTCCACGGGACTTCCATCACAAAGATTCCCGGTAACAAGGGTACCCTCTAAGTCCAGTGTGGTACCCTTCCTCCTCGGTGTCCATCTGTGTACTGTGGGGAAAGCAACTGGTCAGAAAGCTCCAATCCTGAGCCTTTCTTCTCTTTGTGCCACCACTGCTATGAGTGCCGGAAAACTCGAGGCTACTCTGAGCTCCCAGTGTGGGCCGCAAGTTCAGGTGATTGGCTATTGTCCTCTGTCTGACATCTAATCACCGGGCCGCCTTGCTTTCTGCCTAACGATGCTTTTGGGGTGATCTGACAAATTCCACTACAACAACTTAAAAAAAATTCTATAATGGAAACCAAGTTACCTAGAAATAATTTGATTCAACTTAGAATTTCTGAAAGATCCAAAGTCTTCAGTTTAGATTTTACAATATAAACTAAAGTCTAAAGGAAAAAAAAATTCCAAAAAAAATTTTTTTTTTGAGTGGGGGAGAAGGGGGCAGGGGGCTGAGTCACCTGGCAGTGTTCAGGGCTTACTCCTGGCTCTGTGCTCAGGGATCACTCCTGGCAGTGCTCAGGGACCATCTGAGGTTGCCAGGGATTGCCTGGGTCAGCTGTGCGTAGGGCAAGCATCCTTGAGCTGCAAGATGTCTTCAGTCCCAGAAAAACATCCATATTTAAATAAAAGTCCGCCGGGGGGGGCAGCCCGCCCACCACCCAGCGAGCCCAACAGACACCCCCCCCCGAGGGCCCCACCACTCCCCCCCCCCCCCGGCCCCTATAAGACCCCATCGGAGGATTGAGGCTCTTTATGTTTCGGAGCAAGCAGATGCTTGGCTCTACTAGCATGAGACAGGACAGGAGATGTCACTGGGGCCCGCCGAGCAACGAGATGACGGAAGACATGATACAGGACAGTGAACTTGAAAAGAGATCATGAAATTGGGTTTTTCTGGACCACATCCGAGCAGTGCTCAGAGCTTACTCCCAGCTTTGTGCTCAGGGATCTTGCTTGGCTGTGCGCAGGGGTCACATGCGGTGCCAGGGGTCAAACTTCAGTTAGACCCGCATAACGGCAAGCGCCTTACCTGCCGCTCTGCCTCTCTGGCCACCAAAGAGGATTCTTTTTATACACTTTGTTGCTGCACTTAAAATATAATTTTTCTTTATAAAAACTTAAATGCGATTTTACAAGCCTGATGTCGCTAATAAAACAAGACCAACTGCTCTATGAGTTACTTAACACACACAATGATTAGATTATTATAGCTTAGATTCCCTTTTGGCCAGGCCCTGTGGTAGTCTGCTCAGTGCTTGGGGACACCCCCAAGTGGTGCCTGGGGGGACCATGTTGTACCAGGGAGTGAACCAAGGGTCCCCATATGCAAAGCATGTGCTCTAGCCATTGATCCATCCATCTCCCAGGACCAAATAATCCAGATTCTTCTATTTTCTCTTTTTTTTTGGCCACACTGGCAGTGCTCAAGGGATACTCCTGGCAGTGGCCGGGAATGGGGAAAAAATATCCATATTTAAATAAAAATAACTTAGAATTTCTGTATCAACAGTTGTGGTTTTTTTTTGTCAACACTAAAATAAATGAATAAATAAACAAATAAATAAATAAAAAGAGCTGTTTATTTTGTATCTATTAAAACAAACAAATCAGGGCTGGAGCGATAGCCCAGCGGGTAGGGCGTTTGCCTTGCACGTGGCCGGCCTGTGCCGGCCTGGGTTCGATTCCCGGCATCCTGTATGGTCCCCGAGCACCACCAGGAGTAATTCCTGAGTGCAGAGCCAGGAGTAACCCCTGAGTGTCGCGGGTGTGACTCAAAAAGAAAACACAAAAAAAAAAAAACAAATCACTTCACTTGTATCACTTGTCTTCCCGTTGTTCATTGATTTGCTCAAGCGGGCACCAGTACATCTCCAAAATCCCTCGCATGCTACTGCAGCCCAAGGGCATCTGCTCGTCCAGGAACACAAAGAGCCTCAAACCATTCCATCAAGTCATGGGAATGAGGTTTATAATTGTTATTGGTTTTTGGCATGTCAAATAGGACACAGGTAGCTTGCCAGGTTCTGCCATGCGGACATAAATATAACAAATACATAAATGAATTGTTTCTATGTTACAATAACCACACTTTATACTAGTACTTTTCATTCTCTATGCTGACAAGGCTCAAACCGAAAGTGGTAACACTGTTCAGTAGCTTGGTGCTCAGGCTATTGCGGCCACGGAGAGGTCTGGGGCTTCCCTTTCCTGTTCCTCCAGCCACCCCAGGTTGAAATATTTTTGACATATTTGGCCCAAGTCCTAGCCTCGAATGCCTTGACAAGTCTATTAGGGTTACTAACATATGAAACTTGGGAACTCTGTTTCTAGTTCATTCAGGAAGATAGTGAACAGGAAGGGATTCACCACAACTCAATGCTCTACAGCAGCAATGTCTTGGACTTCATACCCAAGTGAGAAACAGACCTGAAACATGAGTATACAAACACCAGGAAAAATAACCTCTGCTGATCTTTTTCCATGGGGAGAAATTCTAAGCAAACTTTACTAGTCAAACAAACAGCAGTTCATAGCAAAAGAGTGGCCTACCATTTTTGGGATTCTGTTATTTCGTTTAGTTTCTTTTTTTTACCCTCTCTGCAACACCCCCATCCACCATGCCAATTTCCCCACCAATGTCACTTTAATCTAAATTCGTTCAGTTTTTATTTAGCATAAAAGACCTTGTAGATGGTAGAAATTAATTTTCTTCTGCTAAGGTCATAGATGACAAAACTAAGATTCAAACAGGATGTGCTTTTCTTCTAAAGGTAAAATATATTAGTGTGGTGTAACCCTTCTATCTCATCTGATGGCTCCACTCCTTTCAGAGAATGGGCCCTGGGAGGTGCTGTGCATTCCTCCACAGGAGAGCAGATGACTGGCAGAAGGGATTTTCTGCTTGGGGGAGGGGCGTAGGGCCACACCCGGGCGGCTTTGGGGCCACCCTGGGTCTGGGGGTGGATCGGCGCCCAGAGGAACACGGGGGAGGGACCGGGAAATACCAGGAATTGAAAGTATTCTGTAATTTCTAATTCATTACCAAGCCCTTAGTTATATTCAAAGTCTGTTGCCAATCTCACGTAACTAGGAGTGGCCAAGACCTCTTTCATCTGCAGCTGCCTCCAGTCTGAGTGAAGGCATTACTGATTTCAAAGGACTGTCAAGGGACTAGACAGTACTAACGGTTCAGTTAGAGAAAAAGAAATATATAGAATGCATTCTTTCTCCCTTCTTATTCACATGGCGTTTTCTTTCTTTCTCAATGAACTAACATTTTTTTTTTTTGGGTCACACCCAGCAATGCCCAGGGGTTACTCCTGGCTCTGCACTCAGGAATTACTCCTGGTGGTGCTCAGGGGACCATATGGGATGCCGGGGATTGAACCTGGGTTGGGCTCGTGCAAGGCAAATGCCCTACCTGCTGTGCTATTGCTCCTGTCCCCAATGTACTAAAATTTTTACACATTTTTTAATGCCCCTATATATGCTTAGACTTTACATGAAATGTAATACAAATGAGGATCATTACAGCTAAATTTAATTTCTTTACCTGGGTAGATGAAAAATTTATAAGTTGCTTAAAAATATTTACTAATGTTTGTTTCACTGTAAAAAACGATTGCATGTAAGTGGAGAGAACTTGGAATTTTGCGAGAAATATTTAGGTTATTTTTACACTGTCTTACCCATGAAACTGAATTGCTGTGTAAGTTGGATGGATTTTAGGTGATTCAAAATGGTCATTTTTGGGCAATGGAAGAGACTATTATGCTCACTGTTTTTTTTTTTTTTTTTTTTTTTGCTTTTTGGATCATACCCAGCGCCGCTCAGGGGTTACTCCTGGCTCTGCACTCAGGAATTACTCCTGGCGGTGCTCGGGGACCATATGGGATGCCGGGGATCAAACCGGGCCGGCACAGGCCGGCAGCGTGCAAAACGCGCCCTACCCGCTGGGCTATAGCTCCGCCCCTATGCTCACTGTTTAAATCCGTTTGTTTCCCATGTAAAGGAAACTCAGGTCTAGTATCGTTAAAAGCTTTGTCTGAAGTCTCTAGACAGCAATGGAGGGAGAATAATCCAACTTTTTTTTTTTTTTTTAGTTTAGACCGGGGTGCTGGGGATGGGTGGGTTACACTGTGGTGCTCAGGGTGATGGTGCTTGGTAGTGCTTGGGATCAAATAAGGGTTGATCCAAGTGTTGCAAGCAAGGCAATTACCTTAAACCCTAGAATATCTTGCTGACCCAAGAACCAACTTTTCAACTTCTGCTTATTTGCACCATTCCATTGTATGCTGCTTCTACACAATGAGAAATAATTTAGAATTTTGTAAGTTTCATAACTGGCCTTTGGACAAAGAACTTAAGTGTGCTCATTCAAAAGGATAAGACTATACGCCAATGAGCTGCTGTACCTGTTACCCGAATCGATGTGATTTACATCTGTAACATAGAAATCAACTCATATTTTACTTAATTTCCAACTTGTCTCCCTTATCAGTTAAATAACAAACAAACAAAATAGCTGTCTGAAAACAAAGTTATTTTCAGAACATTTTGAAGCATATTTTACCAAATTGAAATACATGTAATAATTTTTCAATATACCTTCATGCTAATATTAAAAGGCCTTTATCAAAAAGTCAAAAACTATTTTTCTTACTTCTTCCTAAAGTCATTTGTGAACACGAATAATATATAGAAACAGAGTTGTATGTGTAGTAACCATTAGAGACTTAAAAAAATCAGGACTGAATCTAAGTTTCTGTACCTTTCCTGGGGCATTCCTGGGATCCTGCATTTTCACTTGCTTTTCTACGTCCAGTGTTAACACGGGATTGCACATAATTATAGGGGCGTCTGCCTGTGACCCTGAATTTGAAGTTGCTGTTTGGTTGAAATTAGTCTGTTTTTGAGGACTTCATTTTGTCTTTCAAGCTCATGAACTTTCTCTTGCAGTCGTTCAATCATTTCTTCCATTTCCACGTCTCGTCCCAGCCGCTTGGGGCCGCCACTAGTCCGTTCATATCTTTTCTTGTCATTAACTAGCCGTATTAACTTGGTGGCCATTCTAGGGAAATAATAAAAAGATGAAAAGGAATGTGAGAAGTCAGCATAAAATGCATTCTGTTGAAAGGAACATAATCACTGTGAAGACTTCAGTGCAGAACCTGAATAATAAATTTCAGGTTTTGATGTAACTATTACTGCCTGTGAAGAATCCTTTGATGATAATTGAAACCACTGGGCAACAATCTGCTTTATAGCACTGACAAATAACAGTTTCCTAAGGCTTATCATTTAAGGTTAGTAAAGAGAGGACACATATTTACTCCATATGTTCTTCAAATGCAATTTTTAACGCATGACCTTATGTAGGAATGCTGTATGCACTTAAATGTAGCTACAGACTGTGGATATGACGGGTTATATCTGCGATCCACAGTACGTTGAAAGTTTGAAAACTGTGTTAAGACTCAGCCGTATTTAGTTGATATAACGTGTTCTGTTTCTGTAAGATTAAGACATATTACAAATACAAAAAAGCGAGTTGCAAACATATACTTATTTAAAAGTCCAATGAAAACCAGAGAAGTAACCAAAGTGAGCCATATTAAAAGTTGCATGTTTAATGGTGGAAAATAATTGGACGGAAAAATATTACTTTAATGTTACCTCTTAGCTTTAGACATAAATTGTGCTTTTGCTATCTCAGGAGTTTTAAACCTTTGACTCTTTCAAGTTTTGATAAAAACTAGTTGGACAGAACAAAAGACAGAAAGGGTACATTGGGGTGATGTAATATACACGCACGGAAAACATGCCTGACAGTGAATGGAAAAATCTTGGCAGGACAAGAAAGAAAAGGTGGCTTTGATGAGAGACACAAGTTCAAGACTTTACAAAATTGGTCGCACATCTTCAATAGCTGATTCTGGTTTATAGGGAATCTATTTTTATAAAGACCCAGACAGGAGATTGAAAATAAAAACACACTTCATTTTTCTTTAAGCGGGGTTTGCTTTATTTTAGTATGATTATGGACAGAAGCTTTTACTTAAGAGAACAAAAGTGAAATTAAAAAAAAATTCCTTAACAGCTTTGGGATGTCACAGAACCACCTTTTTTTTTTTTTTTTTTTTTTTTGGCCTAAGCAGAGTTCTCCGTAAAAAGTGGTAGTCATGTAAGTCTCTCGACCCACTTCGGGCTCGTTGGCCTCTAGCATGCACCACAGGGAGAGCCCCGCACTACGTAATCTGTTAAGATTGCTTCTCTTCCCCTTGAGGCACATCCATTAAACATGCTTTATAAGGAATAGAGGATAATAAAATCCAAGAACCAAGAGTACCACAAACACCCTAGTCAAATAATCAATGGATTATCTCCTTTTCCACCTAATCCAGAGAATGATGTATCATTGGGACAAGCAGACAGGTGTCACAGCTCCGAGAGTGACGTACTCTACCTTTACATGCTCTACACAGCCCTTTCAGGCGTTTAGGGACCTGTGTCCAACTAGCTGCTTATGCACGGAAAGATAGCCACCTAAGAGAGATGTCAACCTAAATATCTGAATCTTCTGTTACAGAGAACTTTCATGCAGGTTACATTCAAGAACATTTAATGGGCCCAGTGAGAGAGTAGAGTGGGCAAGGGGCCTGCCTTGCATGGAGCTGACCCGGGTTCGATCCCTGGCACTCCATACGGTTCCTGCAGCGCTGCCTGGGGTGATCCCTGAGCACTGCCAGCTGTGCCCTCCCCTCACCCGACAAAGACAATAAAAATAAATATCAATATCTAGAGAAAAAGTAAATAATCCAATTCTGAAGACAAGAAAATCTCAGCAATCAAGTGACCTTAAATTCATTCAGAGATGTTCAAATAAACTCTAAGCATCTATTTACTAATAAAAACTGTCCTTTGCTTGAGTTATTCAGTCAACAGTAAATTATAAAGAGAGCTGGTAGAGTTTGACTACTAATTTTATTTTTTTAATTTAGTCTTTTTGGACCACACGCGAGTGGGCCTCAAGGCATGGCAAGAAGTGCTGCAAGATCAAAGTGGACCCGGCCAAGAGCAAGGCGAGCACCTGACCCTCTCTGCTATCTCTCCTGCCTGACTCCTCACTTGGAAAGTCGTCTTTCCAAATCTGTATTTGTGTTAAAGGAAATACTAATGACCTCTTAAGGATAAACGTATATGGGCCACGCGCGGTGGTGCTGGGACGGTGGGTGCACAGTGCTGGGGACCGGCTCTGGGACCTGTGCAGCTAGGCACATGCTCGACCACGTGGGCGATCTCCCCCAGCTGGAGAGCAAACCGCAACAATTCAATCTGTGCTTGTATCTAGATAGTGTCGGTGGTATGAAATTGAGAAGGGACTGAGATTTTTTTATGTCACAGTGGTCACTGGATCCCCACGCTGGGGTCTGAGTAAAATGAAATCCTATAGTAAGTGAATTGAACATGCCATAGAACTGTGGTAGAGAGCAACAGAACACTTGCATACACTGTAACACCCAATTCTGATACTAGCATGAGACAGGACATATGGAGATATTACTGGTGCCTGCTCTAGCAAATAGAAGATCAACGGGAGGATAGTGATAGTGATAGTTAGAACAAATACAGTAGAGACTGTGAATTTTAGTTCATTTATCAGGCAATAGGCTTTTTTAAAAAAAAACACAAACCAGCAAACACACACCAGCTTAGTTATCAGCGATTGCGTGTCTCATTTTGACAGGTTAATGTGAATATATTTATGGTCAGAAAAGGAATCAGGCAAGTGAATGACAGGTTTGGAAAAGCCACATTCATGACCCAAAAGCCAATTAAAGGTCAAGTGCTACACACACTGCTCCACCTAAGAAGGCCATTAAACAAGCCCGAGGGCTGGAGTGACGGAACAGTCATTAAAGGTGCTTGCCTCGTAAGCGGCCAACTGGAGTTTGATCCCCCACCCCACATGGTTCCCTTGAGCCCAGCCAAGAGTGATGCCTGAGTGCAGAGCCAGGAGTAAGCTCTGCGGCACTGCCAGGTATGGCCCTAAAACAAAAAGAAAACAAAAGAACAAAAGCGAAACAGAAAAAACAACTAAGTCCAGAGAGAAGAAACAGAAGTAGCTCTAATTCTGAACTCTATTAACACTGAACCGAACAGTTTCAATAGAGATGAACTTTAGGATTATTCTGGTTACGATAAAAGGCTATCCTCTTTCAGAATTTTCTTGGCCTTTTCATTGGCTCTGGAACAAGAATATAAATAGGAACTTGTCAATATTTACAGTGTTAACTCACTTCTTCCCTGGCTGCAAACATTCTGGTTAGCTACAGTGTATCTGAACAAGAGCTAAGAGTATCAGCTACATAGATACTCTTTTGGATACAAAAGTGTTTCATAAGAAATAGTTGAGTCTCTTTAACAGATTCTAGATTAATCCAAGCAAAATCAAATATACTGCAGTTTCAAATGTTGTCATTAAATTCCAAATTTTCAGTAAGCCCCAGTAAACCCTACATCTTAAAGGAAGATGAATTATAAGAACTTAGAATATGAATTACTTTTAAGTAAAGACTTTCATTTTAAAATCAGGACAGTAAAAACAAAACAAAACAAAAGAAAACACAACACAACAGATGCTTGGGGCTGGAGAGCTGGTACCCAGGTAAGGCAGGTGCACGCGGCTGACCTGGTTTGAATCCCAGCACCATGTATGGCCCCTCAGCACCACCAGGGGTCAGTGCTGAGCACAGAGCCAGGAATAGCCCTGGAGCACCACCAGGTGCTTATTATTGTTAATAAGTTATCATTAATAAAATAATTATTTTATTATTTTTTGGCCCTCCGAACATATAATAAAAGAGATATTAAGGCTACTCTTCTTATAAACTGTAAATTTAAATCAGATATCTGCTTACTTGTTTATATGTTCAGATTGCACCCCTGGGTCTCACGCGTGAGAAGTACATATATCAATGAGCTCCATCCCTGGCCCCTAACCCAAGAGTTTATATGGAGATATGATGCACACAGGCAATCCTAGTAGCTCTGTGCTTTCCAAGTACTAAGACATAATACTTATAATACTCATACTATAATACTCAGAATCCTCGTGCTTTATTATTCAAGTGTATAAGGTTTTCCATTTCTAAAAATTGCATTTATTTATAACCTGCATTATTTCAAGATGACTCAAGGTAGAGCCTTTTCTTCTCATAAGAAAAAAAAAAGCAGGGGCGGGAGCGATAGCCCAGCCGGTAGGGCGTTTGCCTTGCACGTGGCCGGCCCATGCCGGCCGGGGTTCGATCCCCGGCATCCCATATGGTCTCCTGAGCACCGCCAGGAGTGATTCCTGAGTGCAGAGCCAGGAGTAACCCTGAGCATTGCCGGGTGTGACCCAAAAAAAAAAAAAAAAAAAAAAAAAAAAAAAAAAAAAGCACATACTCCAAACAGAGTAAGGAAATGAAAGTCAAAGCTTTTTATCATAACCTTTTAATTTTATCCTCTTGCTTGCGGGCGTGCTGTTTAAGTAAGATGTTTTCATCATGCAAACGCAGAAACTTGTCTTCCAATTCTTCACGACTGATACGTGACACAGCTTGACGGGACTTGGCTGTCCACGCTGACGTTTCTACAAAAATGCCAAAGGAATTAATAGTGGATCATTTAGCATAGTCTCTAAGGTTAAAAACTCATAATAACATGTAATATACACATCTCAGATCTCCCTCCCCCCGAATCTCCAATAAAGATTACTTGTTAAAATATATTTTCATAAATATAGAACTGTTCATATCTCTTTTTGGAAGTGAGTAGAGAAACCTTGGCTATTATTTGGGCCACACCTGTCAGTCCTTAGGGGCTATTCCTGGTTCTGTACTTGGGGGTCACCTCCCGTGGTGCTCAGGACACCACGCGGTGTTGGGGCTCAACTCCAGGTCTTCAGCATGGAAGGCATGTAGGCAGCCCTCTGAGCTATCTCTCAGGTCCCTATTAACAACGCTGTAAAAGAAATGCTCCTAATGTATTTATTTTTGTGAGGGCACAGCTGGTGGTGCTCTGGGGACTATGTGGTATCAGGGAAGGAGCTCAGGACTCGGGAAAGAAAAGCACACACTCCTCGCCTTCTGAGCAGCCCTAGGTTCAATCCCTGCCATCGCCTGGCTTCTGAAGACCTGACAGATGGACCCCACTCCAAAGAACGAAGGATGAAATTATGAGTCAATAAAATGTTTTTAATTATATATATATATATATATTTTTTTTTTTTTTTTTTTTTTTGTGCTTTATTTTTTGGGTCACACCCAGAAATGCTCAGGAATTACTCCTAGCTCTGCGCTCAGGAACTACTTCTGGCGGTGCTCGGGGGACCATATGGGACGTTGGAGATTGAAACCAGGTCGCCACATGCAAGGCAAATGCCCTACCTGCTGTGCTATACCCATAATCTGAACGCTGAAAATTCAAACACTCAATATTTGATTTTTTTTTTTTTAGAAAAAGGGAAAAGTTCTAAGACTGAAAATAACTAGAATTCGATACCAACTACTTACAGGCTCCCCACGCTCCCCTCACCTCCTTCCTCCAAAACACACCACACACACACACACACACACACACACACACACACACTCACTCACTCCATGGTGGTGTCAGATATTAAGCGAAGGCTTTTTTTTTTTTTTTGCTTTTTTGGGTCACACCTGGCGATGCTCAGGGGTTACTCCTGGCTCTGCACTCAGGAATTACTCCTGGTGGTACTCGGAGGACCATATGGGATGCTGAGGATCGAACCCGGGCCGGCACAGGCTGGCTGCTTGTAAGGCAAACGCCCTACCCGCTGGGCTATCGCTCTGGCCCCAAGCAAAGGCTTTTTAAATTATTATCCCACCGTGAGACAGACCAGTACAAAGCTGTTCATGACTGGGTTTCAGTCATAGTGTTCTGCTCCCATCCCGTTACCAGCAGACCCTTCCCAACATCCGTGCTCCCAGATCCTTCCTTCCTCCCCCCAGTGCCTCTATGAGCCCCAGGTCTCACACACTGAGCTTCATCTTTGGCCCCAGATGTTTAAACCTGACATTTCCGTATCACTTTGAAATAGGTCAATTTTTAACGACCCTCTAAATTAAACAGAACAAATGGACAAAGATTAAAGTTACTGAGTGCGAAAACTGAACTAGAGTCAATAAATAGATATATATGCTTAAACAAAGCCTATATGTACATTTGACTCTTAATAAAAGCCAAACTGTCAAATTTATCTTTGTCACTGACCGATACACTGATCATGTTTCTGTGGTAGTTCCAGATGACCACATGCACTTTTTTGATTAACAGATGTTTGAACATGCCCTATTGGGATATATTTTATGTCAAAATCTTTTCAATGACAAAAGTAGAGGCACAGACCGGCACAACACTATTATTTACAAACAAAAATAACTTGTACTAGTCAAATTGTTCTATAAACAGTGCTCTCCTTCCTCAATTTAAGTGTCCTTTTTTATTTTTCAAAAAAAGGCAGCAATCATTAAGTGATAAAAAGGATAAAGAAAAATGTTGAGTGTATATTAATTTGCAAACTGAAGTCAACATCACTTGGATAAACAAGCCCTTTTGAGATACTCTACTTGAAAGGAAAGAATTTTTTTAAATATGGAATTTCCTCCCATATAAAATTTAAACACAAAGAAGCATTTTTAATGGTGAATGTGATTTAAACCAGGCAATTCAGTTTGGAGGCCTGAAACTCTTTGCGTAGTTTCTACTGATGGATGGAATTTTAAAAAGATGATTTATAACAATTCTTTATCAGAACAGAGGGAATTTTACATTTTCTATGAGCTGTTGATAATTGATGCATGCAGTAAAAATACCATATGCTGCTCTGAAATGCTCCATCTTGTTGAGTCCAATCAAGAGCTATATAGTTACTTAAATGGCTTGGTTTGTATGAATATCAGAAATACTCTAAATTAAAAGTAAAGAAGTTACTGATCAAAGTTCATAACTGTAATAAATAACAGCTGGCCATACCTTGTAACCCTCCCATTCCAAAGAGGTTTAGGCCTATATCTTTCACAGGCAGGTCTCCAGCCGTCTCATCCGCCGGACCAGACATGGCCTATCTGTGGGAGAAAGAAAATTCAAATAAAAATTGTCCAAGTCCTAACACTAACTATGCAATGGAATGAAGCAGATAAAGTGAATATGGCACTAAGCGCTTTAATGGACACTTATTGCCCACATGTGCCGCGTCAAGAAGATGAAAGCGTCTCTTCGAAAACTAATGCTGCATTCAATCATGGAGACCGTGTTCTTTTCAACAGCGCATTTCCTATAGTTTGCTTAGGAAATGAGGTAAGATTATCATTCTTCCTCTCTCCTCTGAAATAAAAATGAACTTAAGAAAAGCCTCCTTTCCACCTCTGATTCATTCTGATACTCAAATAAACCAGGTTTCTGGGGGTGAGGGTGGGGAACAAAAGTGAGGAACAAAGCTCCAGTACAGTTAGGCTAGTTGGTCAAGTCAGTTCTTAGAAACAAAAAAAGGGGGCCGGAGCGATAGCCCAGCGGGTAGGGCATTTGCCTTGCACGCGGCCGCCCATGCCAGCCCGGGTTCGATCCCCGGCATCCCATATGGTCCCCGAGCACTGCCAGGAGTAATTCCTGAGTGTAGAGCCAGGAGAAACCCCTGAGCATTGCTGGGTGTGACCCCAAAAAAAGCAAAAAAAAATGGAGAGAGCCATGGAAGTAGCTCAAGTGATTGCCTTATTTCAAGTGAGGTCCCTGGCACTGCAAAAAAAAAAGGATCTATCTCAGAGTTATTGTTCAGGAAAATTATTGTATATAGCACAAAATTGCCCCGTATGCCAATAGTCATGTTCAACTTGCTACATAAAGAAATGGTGTTCCAAGTTTGTGAAGGTTTCATAAATTCATATACTGGATTTTTTGGGGTGCATATTTGTGTGTGTGTGTGTGTGTGTGTGTGTGTGTGTGTGTGTGTTATGTTTGTTGCTCCGGAGGAGCAGGCTCCAAGTTTTCAAACTGAATCTAGAGGCTTTCTAGCTTACTCTGGAATTTTTTTTAGTTTCTCTTCTTCACAGAGATGCACCATAATAATTTAATTTTGTATGTGAATGTAGGTACCCCATGAAGTGTCTAGCACAGAAAAAAATTTTTTTAATATGTTCATTTCAATCTACCCCATAACCTCGAAATGCAAATTGCCAATTAAGAAGAGCCAAAGTTGGGGCCTGAGCAATAGCAGAGCTGATAGGAACTGGACTAGCACATGGTAGACCTGGGTATGAATCCTGGCATCCCATCTGGTTCCCCAAGCATCACCACAAGTAATTCCTGAGTGCACAGCCAGGAATAACACCGAGCGAGCACCACTGGTGTCGCCCTCCCCCTGCCCAAAACAAAACAAAACAAAACAGTGCCAAGGTGGAGATTGTCAATTGCTATGAAGCTGGTCCCAGTATGTAAAGCCCAAGAGAGCGGCATGCTCCTTTGCTTCGTCTGTGTCTGTATTCTCGCAGGATGGCCCAGGACCAGGCAAACAGTAGATATGCAGTAAATAGATGGAGAATGAACTTGTGAGAGGGAATTCCATGGGGCTTCACAGTCTATGGAGTGAAATATTTGCACACTTGCTTATATGTTTATACTCTTATATGCTCGCTTATATCGTTCAGGGTAAGGCTTCATAAGTTACACTTTCCTCTAACTTATGAAAGGTTGAGCACCAACACATTTTGCGGTGATACAACATCTAAAAAAAAGCTTGATTTCTTTTTGGAAACTGCTATAGAAAAGGTTAAGTTTAGGATCCAAATGATCAAGAAATTTAAACACTGGCCACTGTTCCTGGCCACTAACTGTGAAAACTTTCCCAGAATACAGTTATGGTAGCTCTTATGATGATGCTGATGCTACACTTGCTGTATCCTGAATAAGATTACTCAAGATGGGCCATCCACTCCTCTAAATGCTCAGCTCATAAGAATCAAGCTATCTCACACTTCCCTTGGAGGTTGTGACTCAA
The DNA here is from genome assembly GCA_021461705.1 of Cryptotis parvus. Taxonomy (NCBI): domain Eukaryota; kingdom Metazoa; phylum Chordata; class Mammalia; order Eulipotyphla; family Soricidae; genus Cryptotis; species Cryptotis parvus. Next base: position 102,070 of record JAJIBD010024459.1, read on the forward strand.
ATATTTCCTACTTTACAAAGAAAGCAGAAGCAATTGGCTCAAGGCGACACCAATGAAAATGGCGCTTTAGTAGTATTTGTGATTGTCGCAGCTGGGAAGAGGGGGCTGGGACTGGCATCTAGAGGTGCTGCTAAACGTCCTTCCATGAAGAATAACCACGAGGCCAAGTCACCTGGCCCTAAGATGCTAATTGCATGGCCGCTAAAGCCCGAACTGCTGCTGTTTCTCAGACACCATCTCTGTGCTAGCTAAGCTCTGCTCACAGAGGCCTCCTTTCCAGTTGTCCTCCCATATTGCTCAAGGGCTTCGTGCTCCTGGATTGCTCATTCTTTGGGGCCCCGTTTTGCTCCTGAGAGGCTTTCCCTGACCAGTGGTCATAAAGCTATTTGTCCTTTCAATGTCATCCGTCTAAAGGAACCGCCATTATCTGAAGTTACTAGATGTTCTCACTAGTCATTCCTTGTGTGCCTTTACCAGCCAAGAATAAGACCAGTCAGTCTTGGTCACAGCAGGTCAGGATGCTGGTGCTTACAAGGTGAAAAAATTGTACCTGGAAGTGAACCCAAAATATGTTACAGTCTTTGCCTTTAGAGAATTAATAGGTTCTGGGATAATCAGACCACAAACAGATACTTATAAAAAAGCAAAAGTGGGGGAGGGGCAGGAGTCCAGTAGGTACAGAGTTTGCTTTGAACGGGCCGACTTGGGTTTGATCCCTGGCGCCACATAAGGTCTTTGAGGGCCACTAGACGTTATCCTGGAGCACATGGGGGTATGGTCCCCAACATACAAACAAAAGCAAAAAAGGGTCAGAGAGACAGTGCAGGCGTTCACTTTGATTTCAGGCGTGAGCAGACAGACTGATCCCTGAGCACAGAGCCAGGAGAAAGGCCCCCATAAAGCCGGATGCAATCCAACCCTCACACCCCGACTCCCAACAAACAAACAAATCTTCCCCCAAAACAAATAGGGCAAACAATAGGCCACTCTTGCAACTTAGGGAGTACCAAACTCCTTACCTAGGGTTAATGAGCCAACTGTGTTTTGGGGCCTGTTTTATTTAGAAGCACTTGGCCAGGCTGGTACAGGCTGGTAAGCAGCATCAACTTTTTAAAAAAAAATTTTTTTTATCAGTTCAGGCTTGGGGCTGGGATATAAAATTTCAAGCCGGTCCTGGGATGCGGATAAAGGCCCGGGAGGGTGTCACTCGGGCCCCATGATGCGGAGGGGTCTCGTGCCGGCTGCTTTTCACGCGATCCGAACTCCAGGGCCTTCTCCAGGGCGCAGAGCGCACAGCAAGACTCCAGCCCGTGAGAGAGGGAGAGGGTCGTCCGCCTCCAGCCCCCTCTGGCCCCAAAGATTACTCACCGCCACTCTCCCCGCCGCTAGCTACCTACCGTTGCTATAGCGCCTACACTGTGCGGGGAGACAGGCCGAGAGGAGCACGGGAAAAACATGGCCGTCTCCGTTGCCTGCTGGGAAATGTAGTTCCCGTCGGGACCCAGCCCGCCAAATCGCAGGCTCCAGGACTACCCTGCCCCAGCTGCGAGCCTGGGAAGAGCTTGTAGTCCGAACCCCGCGGCGCGCTCAGGGCCGCCGCCGTGCATTCTGGGAGTTGTAGTTTTCAGGGGCTCCGGGAAAGACTAGCACCAGACGGCAGCTGGGCGCTTCGGGAACTACAAGCAGGAGGCGGGGACCGGGGCGAGGGATCAACGCGGTTCGCAGTGGCGAGGGCGGCTGTAGCAGCAGCATGAAGCGGACCCCGACCGCCGAGGAACGAGAGCGCCAAGCTAAGGTATGTTGGGCTCTCTGGAGTCTGGGGCTTCCCTGTTCTCGTAGACGGGGCCAGCGAACAGGAAGGACCGGGTTTGATGGCGAGTGGATGCTCTGCCCTAAACCCAGGAGTGACAGGGCCTTGTCAGCAAGCCCCAGCATTGGGGATGCGAATTTCAGTTGCTCAGGACGCGGGCCTGGTCCTGTTTCCAAACAGTTTTCAAGGGGAATGGCTAGTGGGCTGTGTCCCAGCACAGATCACAGAGATCTTCAGTTGTAATTCTGGTTTCTACCTTTGGTTGTGGTACAGTTGACTTTCCATGGGATGGCGATCATGGTACTAGGGATTTATTCTTTAAACTATTTTTTTTTAGCCTTTATTAGGTACCAAACTCTGGTAAGTTTGTAATATGTTTATTCCATATTCTTATCACAGCAGATGGTAAGATAGTTATTATACTGATGGAGTATCAACTGTCCTGTGTTACAGATGAAGAATTGCGATTCTGAAGAATTGTTTTTCTTTTCTCTCATTCCCCAGATAAAGTCTTAGTGATTTGTTAACTATAATGGTAATCTGGCCACAGTCTTGATTCCCCCAGCACCAAGCTACCAGGGTCCCTTTAATGATCCCCTGCAATAGTCCGATTATTTGTTTAGTCACTTCACCTTTTTTTTTCCTTCCTCTTTTCTGCTTCCTCCCCCAACTGCTCTCTCCTTCAGACTGTGGAGTCTGGTCTTTCTGGATGGCAAATCTTCCCAGCACCTATTTCTTTCCTGGCTTTCTTAGCATGATGATAGCATTCAACATGGTCTGCACTGTTGGCTCCTTTGGTACTTACTTGTGTTACTAAACGCAAGGGGTTTAGGAGGTTCTAAGTGCATACACCAGGCACAAGAAATTGTTGAAAGCAGAGACTTATTATTCCTAACAAAGTAAGCAGGTAGGGAGATACATCTCAAGCATTACCTACCTAGTCAGTTAAGGGAGATTTTTCTTTTCTTTTTTTTTTTCTGCTTTTTTGGGGTCACACCAGCAATGCTCAGGGGTTACTCTTGGCTCTGCACTCAGGAATTACTCCTGGCAGTGCTTGGGGAATCATATGGGATGCTGAGGATCGAACCCAGGTTGACTGTGTTCAACACAAATGCCCTCCCTCTGTGCTATTGCTCTTGCCCCTTGTTTTCTATTTTCTGTTCTGTTGTGGAATTTTCCCATGCTTGTGCAGTGATTGCTCATGCTCCTTCATAGATCCCATGTTCAGGGAATGGCATTCTTCGGATGCTCTGGCAGGGAGAGTTTTCAGAGGGTTCATGGCACTAGGCTATTCTAGTGATTGCAGTCCGTCCTGTGTGGTAACGTAGCTGAGAGAGCTGGGTTACATATGGGTAGATGACCTTGCTCAAGATATTGAAAAAAGAGTAGCTGAAATACAGAGTTTTAAAAACATAATATGGGGCCGGAGTGATGTGATAGAACACTGGGTAGGGCGTTTGCCTTGCACGCCGGCCAACCTGGGCTTGATCCCTAGCATCCCATATGATCCTCCAAACACCACTGGGAGTAATTCCAGAGTGCAGAGCCAGGAGTAACCCTGGAGTACCATCCGGTATGGCCCCAAAAAACCAAACATACCCAAATACCAAAACCACAAAACCATAATGTCTTACCATACATTAGCCTACAAAGCCACAGCTTTCCTGAGTTTGACACGTCTCCAGTTCTCTGCCCCTTAAAAGTTCCTCTTTCTTGTGCTTGATTTGGTCAAACAATCTGTTAAGATTCAATTATTTTTTAATTGTCTCCGTTTTTCTGGGGAAGGGGTAGAAGGGCGCACCGGTGGTACTCAGGGCTCACTTCTGGCTCACAGGGATTACTCCTGGTGGTGTGTGGTGTTCCAGCATGGTGTGCTGGGGATGGACCCATGGTTGGCCGCATGCAGGGCGAATTCCCTTCCTGCCATACTATTGCTCAGATCAGAGTCTGTTGTTTACTCTGTTAGGAAGTGAGGAGCAATGGTCAATAAAGCAGTGCTTGTTAATTATACATAATGTAGAGTACTACAGCTGAGTTTCGCTTAGGCCAGTCGCCTTCTGTATTTAAAATGTAAAACCTTGTGTGTTGAGGCTATGTACCGGAGATGGATTCCAAAGGGAAAAGCTCCTTTCAGAACAAACATCTCAACAGTGTGATGAAATAAATATTAACCACTTGCGTTGTGCATGTCCCAGCTTTCTACTTTACAGTTAAAGATACGATTTTAAAGCTTAATTTAGCATCTGTTATGTGCTAGGTGCTGGGGTTTTGGCTCTGCTGGAATCCCTGTACTGAAGGAGCTTTTACTCTGTTGAGATCGTAGTCACTGCAGGTGAGGAAGAGTTAATGGCTCCATGTTTTGTGGATGTGGAGACCCAGGCTTGACAGTCATGACTTGCCCAGTGCCACCTGATTGGTGCGTCGAACTGGGCTCAGAATCAGGTTTTCCTGACTCCACAGCCCATTTTATGCTTATTGAAACAGTTTGAATTAATGTAAGTTATCTTTCTTTTTACTTTATTTTTTTCTTTTTTTTTTCTTTTTACTTTAAAACAATTATTTGATCTTTATTTGAAATGTATTTATGGAAAAAAATTAAGGAGTATTATGAGAGCAAGTGATAGGCATCGCAGTTAAAAAATTGAAAGCACAGTGTTCTGTTATGAAGTTCTTTCCCTAATCAGCTGTACCTTAATTTGCACCCATTTATAGTATATGGGTTGATTAGTTATTTTTGGGGGGAGCTCTTAGAGGAGGAGGCACATCTGGCCATCCGGCCATGCTCAGGGTTTACTACTGGCTCTGTGGTCAGAGATCACTTGTGGGTAATGTTCAAGAGACCATATGAGATGCTGAATATCCAATCAGGGCTGGCCATGTGCAGGGCAACAGACTTCCCAGTTCACTATCTTTGGTGTCTGGGTTGATGAATTTTGACAAATGTGTAGACTTTCAACACTACCAACTTAATTGACATAGAGGATGTTTCACACGTTTTCTGTTGCCAAATGTACATGCTTTGCATGCAGAGGCCTAGGTTTGATTCCTGTCACTGTATGGTCTGCCTGCACTGCAAGGCGTAACCCCCCAAATAGCCTTAGGAGAGACCCCTGAACCACTAGATACGGCCTCCTCCTTCAAAAAAGTTTTCCTGTTGCCTATTTTCAGCTAATCTCTTGCCTCATCTTGGCCAACTCATCAAGCAACCAACCACTCATGTGTTTTGTCACTGTAGATGATTTCCTAGAATTTCACATAAGTGAAAGTATGTTGTATGTACTTCTGGTCTGTGCTTTCACTATGTAAAGACTTTTAGTGATTTTTCTTGTTTCTGTATTAATGGCTAAGTTTTGGTTTTATTTTGTTGTGGGCCACTCCTTGCTCTGCTCAGGTGTCATTACTGGCAAGGCTTAAGGAACCATGTGAATTGCAGGGAATCAACATGGGTTAGCTGCATGCAGGGCAAATACCGTGCCTTCCGTGCTCTCTTTTTTTTCCCCTTAATTTTTTTATACCACCGTGAGATATACACAGTTACAAGGATGTTCATAATTGGGTCTCTGTCATACAGTGTTCCAGCACCCAGCCCTCCACCAGTGCCTCATTCCCACGACCAATGTCCAAACACTCCCTCCCACCCAACCCCAGCCTGTCCCCTATAGCAGGAACCTTTTTCTTTCCTCTCTCTCTTTCTCTCTCTCTGTCTCTGTCTGTCTCTGTCTCTGTATTTCTCTCTCTCTCTTCTCACACTCTGTGGCTTGCCCTACAGATATTAACGGTTTATGATGTCTGTATGTGTATATTCAATAGTGAGTTCTAGTGTGACCTTATAATTCCCCATTCCCATCAACTGTCCCCATTCCCCATTGCAACTAGAATGATCATTACAGTGTATAAATGGGAAAGATCCTGAAGGACCTGGTCCTAACTTCCATTATTGTCTGTCACGCGGCTGCAGAGCGGTTGTGTGCTGGCGCAACTGTGGGTCTGGAGTGTCTCTTGTCCCATGTTCCTGGCTGTGGAGGATGGGAGCCCGCAGCCACGCCCGCCGACCTGGAGGTGGAGGAATGGGAGGAGGAGCCAAGTCCCCGCTCCAAGACCTCCTCCCGCCCCACCCCCAACTCCCACCTCGTGTGTGCGAACTCTAGGAGCTATGTTGGACTCATCCAGGGGCTGGCTGAGCCACTTACTGCCCTCCGAAACTCCATGGGCTGTTCCACGTGGGGCGGGGGGGGGCGCAGCTACCCGTGCTCTCTTTCTGACCCAATATTAGTTCACACACTTTCTGTTTTGTTTTGGGGCCACACCTGGTGTTACTCCTGGCTGTGCACTCAGGGATCACTAGTGGTGCTGCATGTGGAACCATATGGGATCAACCCATCTTGGCTACTTGCAAGGCAAACGCACTACCCTGTGTACTATCACTCGTGTCCTCAGTTTGTTCACTGAATTACTGTGTGAGTCTTCCCATATCGTTTATTTACCAGTTGCTGAATATTTGGGATGCTTCTGGTTTGGGGTCACAATGGAAAATGCCGCAATGGCAATTTATGTATAAGTATTTGTTTTTATTTTTTATTGGGTAAATACCATTTGCTGAGTGACGTGCTAATCTCTGCTTAACCTGTGAAAAAACAATTTACCAGTTTCCCAGATACTCCCATTTGTATTATTTATATCACTTGATCACTTGATATCCCGCTATTCATCGATTTGCTCGAGTGGGCGCCAGTAATATTTCCATTTGACCCTATCATGTGCCAGTGTAGCCCAATGGCATCTGGTATATATTTTTAAAATTTGTTTTGTTTTATTATTTGTATTTTTTGTAACTTCTCTAACAAGTTACCACAAACTTGGTGCCTTCAAACTCTAGAAATACGTCTCTCTCACAGTTCTGAGAGGACCTTAAAATCAGCGTGTTGGGGCCGGAGCGATAGCCCAGCGGGTAGGGCGTTGCCTTGCACGCGGCCGGTTTATGTCGGCCTGGGTTCAATGCCCAGCATCCCATATGGTCCCCTGAGCACCGCCAGGAGTAATTCCTGAGTGCAGAGCCAGGAGTAACCCCTGAGCATTGCCGGGTGTGACCCAAAAGAAAAAAAAAAAAATCTGCGTGTTGACTGGGGGTTTCCCTGTCATGGTTTTTGGCGCTATTCCTGTCTTACCTCGTCCATCTCCTGGTGGCCCTGGCACCACTCGGCATGCTTCATGAATGGGATTAGTGTGCTTGCGGGAGACTGGGGAGCTCCTTCAGCACTGCTGCCTACAACTGTCAAAGAGGGCTTCCATCGGGACCCTGTGATCACACTGCCGCACTCTGATCTTGCAGCCGTCAGAACAATACATTTCTGGGGTTTGGTGGATGAACTGAGACTTCGTTTTTCATTGTGAGTGTATGATCTTACCTTTCCACCTGTAATATTTGATTGTTCTTTCTTTGCATCCTTGTCATCACGTTATTATCTGCCTTTTTTTTTTTTTTTTGGTGTTTGGGCCACACCTGGCGGTTTTCAGGGGTTACTCCTGGCTCTGTACTCAGCAATCCTAGCGGGTTTGGGGAACCCTATAGGGTACTAAGGATTAAACCTGTGTCATCTATGTATAAGGCAAATGCCCTAACCATTGTACTCTCTCTCCCGCGCATATCTTCCTTTGAAATAACCATTCTCCTGGATATGAAAAGGCTTCCAATTAATGGTTTTGATTTTTCACTTTTTTCTCATGTCTAATGAGACTGTGCTTCTTTGTTTATTGACCTTGTATATGTACTTAAGGTCTTGAATTTTTTTTTTTGTCTTTTTGTTTTTGGGCCACACCTGACAGTGCTCAGGGTTTACTTCTGGTTCATTGCTTAGGAATCAGTCCCTACCCTCTGTACTATTTCTCCAGCCTCATGTATTTAGATCTAACTTTTGCCCATTTCTTTTGGTTATATTGCTTTGGTTTTATTATATACTATCATTTTTTGAGAGGTGGGTTATCATTTTTCATGTAGGTATGAGTCCCTTATCAGCAACATGTATTTGACCTTTGTTTTAGGTTTTTGTTATTTAATGTGTTTTTAGAGGGGTGGGTTTTGAGCTACCCCTGCATGTGCTCTGGGCTTTCATCTGGTGCTGCTCAGAGAGGACCGAATGTGGTCTTGAGGCCTAACGAGGATCAGCCACATGCGCTGCTGGTGCCTTCAACCTTGTACTAGCTGTCCAACCATATTACTTATTGGGGTTTTTAGAGAAAAATTATTATTTTTCATAAAGCTGGAATGGATCTTTTTTATGATTTATGCTTTTTTTTGTGTCATGTCTATGAAAATTTTAACTGTCCCAAGCACACAGAGTTTTCTTGTTTACTTATTATGTTTAACTTCATTGTTTCTTTCATGGATTTTTGACTTTTTAAAAACTATATCTTAACCTGTACTCTTCTTGACATTGTTCATATTATAGACTTTGCACAGTTTTAAATTATTAAGAATGATTAAAATTAGTGGACTTAATAGTATTGAAGTTTTCATGATTTAATGAAAGCATAAAAGATCACCAAAAGTCTGTTTATGCTTATTTATTTATTGTGGTGCCTGGGATTGAACTCAGGGTCTCACTTAGGCAAGGCAAGTGCTCCCTTAATGAGCTTCACACCCACCTTTATGCATTTTCAAAATGAATTTTTTTCCTAAGGCACAGAGTAGGGTAGTCTGGATCCCAAGCCCAGTTAAAACCATGGCATCAGATTTCCTTGCTGCTGGGCTGGAGTGCAGAAAATGAGCTCACGAGCAGTTGCTTCTGTGGGTTGCTGTGAGCTTCCAGTGTAACTGGGTTTTTACCAATGTGCCGGGAAACAAGTGTCAGTCACTCTGGTTGAGTTTAGTTGCCCACATAGCCCTCTGCTGACGCAGGGCTGACCCATGAGGCTTTTTGTTGTTTTCAGAAGAAATAATTTATTATTTTGAGATGATTTAAAATTTGTAGAAGACCTTTGGGAGTCAAGCAAAGGCTTTCACCCATTAAAGTCAGAGACAGTTATTACAATCTTGCCTTTTTTGCTTTAGAGCTCTTTCCATGTACACACACACACACACACACACACAAACTTCTTAAAAGATGAATAACTACAGAGTCACTTGGAAACCAATCCCCTAAATACTTCATCATGCATTTCCTCAAGTGTTTATTTAGTTTTTTTTTTTTTTTTGCTTTTTTTTTTGGGTCACACCCGGCAATGCTCAGGGGTTACTCCTGGCTGTGCTCAGGGGACCATTTGGGACGCCGGGGATCGAACCTGGGTCGGCCGTGTGCAAGGCAAATGCCCTACCCGCTGTGCTATCGCTCCGGCCCCACATTATGCATTTCCTAATGACAAATAAGCTCTTAATATAAATTATGTCAGTTGTTAGTTTCAGAAGAGTTAGTATGTGATGGCCTTATTTAATCTGCAGTCCATATTTACATTTTGCAAATTGTCTGGGTACTTTTTTTTTTGTTTGTTTGTTTGTTAGTGTCCACTCCCAACTCTTCTTGGATTGCTCACCGGCATTAAACCTAGGTGTCCCACATGCAAAGCTTGCTTGACATTTACTTTAGCATAAAACTGCCTTCCTGTTCCAGTCTATGATCACAGATTACCTTTAATTGTTATTTCTTCAGTTTTTTAAAAATCTCCTTTAACCTAAGCTCTCTTATTGTCCTTACCCTTTATTTCCCTTTCAAGAGCACTGGCTTTTTTTTTTTTTTAAGACAATTTTGTAGACTGTCTCTATTTTCTTTTGGTCTGATGCTTCCTTAAGATTATATTCACGTATTCATCTTGCCTCTAAGCTTGTATTTGATAGTATCCATCTGGCCTGTAAACTGGTAATATAAACTATTTGAACATGTCTGAATTGTTTTCTAATATTTGTTTGCATTCTGGGTCGCAGCCGGAAATGCTTGGGGGGTTTCTCCTGGCTCTGCTCTCGGGAATTACTTCTGGTGGTGTTCAGGGGACCATATGGATACTGGGGATCGAGCCTGGGTTGACTGCGTGCAAGGCAAACACCTTACCTACTGTACTATCACTCTGTCCCTGTTTTCTTATATTTAAAAGTTGAGAAATTTCACACAGAAGTCTAGATGTCTGCCTTTTTAGTTTGGGGACCACATTCAACTGTGCTCAGGACTTACTCCTGACCATGTGCTCGGGAATGATTCTTGGTGAGGCTCGAAGGACCATCTGGGATGCTGGGGATGAAACCCGATCACTTATATGCAAGGAAAGCAAGCATCTTACTGCTTTAATATTTCTCTGGCCCCTCGATGTGTGCCTTCTGAAAATTCTGTTATTACTTTTTTTTTAAATCATACTTCATGATGCTCAGCGGACACTCTAAGTGCTGTGTGTTAGTCATTGTGGTATTTGGGGGACTTTGCAGTTCTGGAGATTGAACCTGCTCCTCTTGCTTGAAAGACATGATTTTCCATGCCCGTTGAGCTATATTTCTGGCCCGAGATTTCATGACTTTTTTTTTAAAAGTAAATTAAACTATGTGTCAGTACCATGCATTTCACTAACTGGAACTCCACTGTGGCTGCTTTTCCCTGTAGATGGGAAATACAATTCTTCTCATTTGCCAGAGAACTGTCGTTCGTACCTTGGCCTGTTGAGTCATGCTATGGTGGCTCTCGAGCCGGGCTTCTTTAACTTTTCACAGTTGTGACCCCTTTTCTCAGAAATACAGGTGAGTGCTGCAAGAATTATGTCAGGTTTGTTATGCAGTTGATTTTCAATTAATCTTCACATGTTTAGAAACCTTTTTCTGTTCTAAATTTTTCATGAGCCCAATGTTCGGTTCTACCACAGGTGACGAAGCACCAGGATAGAATACGGGGCTTGGAGGCACACTCCTGCGACCCAGCCTGCTCCATTGCTTACATGGGTAAAGCAGGCAGGCATCTTTGTTTCTTTATTTATTTTAATTTTTTAAAATTTTATTAGACCACGGTGAGATACAATTAAAAGATATTCATACTTGGGTCTCAGTCATGCAGTGTTCCAGCACCCTTCCCCCTACCGGTGCCCCATTCCCAACACCAGTGCCCCACCACCAATGTGCCCCACGACCACTGTAGGCCAAGAGCCATACCCCACGCCCCATTCCCCATCGGCACCCCCAGTTTGTTACAACCACAACGATCATTACAGTGTATGTATGGGCAAGATCCTGGGGAGGACCCGGTCCTAGACTTGATTATCATCTAAGCCTTTGTGGCCGGCCTCCGGCATAGCTGTACGTCTAGTCTGTCTCTTCTCCGGCTTTGCTGGTGGTGGTGGCTGCGGGCTCGTAGCCAGGCCAGCTGGGATTTGGAGGTGGAAGGGATGGGGGGGGAGGAGCCCCGCTCCCTGCTCCAAGTCTGGCCATGGCCACATCATCCACGTGGCTGGCAGGCAGACATCTTTGAACCTCAGTTTCTTATCTGAGAAATGGGTGTTTTTTTGGGTCATGAAGAGGATTAGTTGAGATAATTTGTCAAGTACCTAGAACATACCTGACACAGTAACAATCAAAGAAAAAATATTACTAGCACCATCTTTTCATCATCTTCCTTATGACCGCCTTATGTGTCTAGAAAATACTTAGCCGGTTTGCAATAACTGGTGCAAACTCGTGAGTTTTTTTCATGGAAGAAAGACATAGTGTGGGCCAGAGCGATAGCCTAGCGGCTAGGGCGTTTGCCTTGCACGTGGCCGGCCTGTGCCGGCCCGGGTTTGATCCCGGCATCCCATATGGTCCCCCGAGCACCGCCAGGAGTAATTCCTGAGTGCAGAGCCAGGAGTAACCCCTGAGCATCGCCGGGTGTGACCCAAAAAGCAAAAAAAAAAAAAGGACATGGTGAGTTTTTTTTTTTTTCATGGAAGTAAGACGTGGCATGAAGGATGAACTGATGCAGTCTAGAGGTCTTGGAGTTCTGTTCCTCGAGAAGATCTGTCCTGCCGGGCCTAAACCTGTCTCCTGCCCCCTGCCTCACCCACTCCCTCCTCTAACACTTCTGTGAAATTCCATGAAGCTTCTTTTGGTCTTTCCCGTTACCGGGGCTGACTCCCCCTGCCTTATTTATGGGGGATAATTTAGGAGGAGAAATGTGGGGGCGTTTATGGGTGGTTGGCCAAGGACAGGGAAAACGGCACTGACAGACTTTACTCTCCACCTCCCTTCTCCCCCAGGTTCTTTTCTGTCTTTCGCTTGGCTCTTTATCCGTATCATCTACCTTCAGAAGCGTCTAAATGGGTACTATTTAGTACCCATTCATCCTTACTATTTATTTAGTAGTCCAATAGTTTGATTGTTTCTCTAGGTTAGAGAAAGGGGTACTTTAATTATTCGTAGTTCACAAACTGCTAGGATGAAGACCTTTCTTGTAAATAGCCTATTTTAAACTATCTGGCAAGTGTATTCTTGTTATACGTCCTATTCTTTCCAGGTCTTTTTTAAAAGCGTCTTAGTGTTGGTCTTGAAAAATTAAATTTGCCGCTTGAAAAAGCCTCAGACGCTTCGAACAGCCATCAGCTGCGTTGGAGACAGCGTCTGCGTCCCATTCTGCTCGCTGCAGTGTACCTTCCGCACTCTTGCTTGTAAGAGACATTTATTTCTAAGAATCATTGGAAGGAAGAGAATGAGTGAGAGCCTCCAGTGTCGGTGTGATAGATGCCGTGCGTGGCCCTTTCTAATTCTGTTTGTTTTCTGGCTTCTGAGTGGAATTTGTGGCCACATTTAACAATTCAGGTTTTGATATTTAAACTTGATAGTTAAAAATTAGAGACCAGGTTCGGTTCCGTTTTGTTAGACACCCTTCTGTCTCTTGCATGTAACGTTGTGTCAGCACATAGTAAATATTTCATAAGTGTTTATGCAGGGAGTGAATCACGAACAGTCATTCTCTGTGATTGGTGTAGCCTTTCTATAGTGAAAGATAGAACTGGAGTCTGACAATGGGAACTGGAATTTGAAAGCATCAGAAATGCTTTAAGAATTTGAAATTACTAACCATACCATTTTGGTTATTAATTTTCGTTGGAAAAAAAAACTCCAATTCTTTGGAGGGCGATAGTTTTCCAGGCTTGTTCAGAGGGCCCAGGATTACTCTGAGGGGTACCTTGTTCTTTCAGCCGAATGGTCCAGTGCCCAGATTCAGTGGTGTGCTGCTAAGTCAGGCCTAGAGGTGGGGTCCATCAGGAGTGCGTTAGTGGTAGTGGTGGTGGAGGGACGGGAAGTGGACAGTGCCAGGACCCGTCTCTGGTTCTTATGCCTGCAAGGCAACGCTCCCCTGGCCAAGAGACCCCTCTCTTTCTCTCATGCTTTAGCGACTGTAAAGAACTGTTTTACAATGCTCTCTTCCATGTTCAGAAATCATAGTTCGCACCCAGGCATAGTCTATTTTGTTTCTTATGGTTGATTTCTGGATAAAGTTACTTTTAAAGTGTGACTTTCAAACTTATAGAAGAAAAGAATTTGGTTGTTGAGATGTTACTTTTAGAACTTTTATTTATTTTATATTTTTTGCTTTTTGGGTCACACCTGGTGATGCTTAGGACTTACTCTTGGCTCTGCACTATGGAATCAGGGAAGGGACCATAAGGGGATGCCAGGGATTGAACCTGGATCGTCTGCATACAAGGCCCTACCTGCTGTACTATTGCTCTAGCCCCACTTTTAGAATATTCGTTCGTTCGTTCATTCATTCATTCATTCATTCATTCATTCATTCATTCATTCATTCATTTTTTTTTGCTTTTGGGGGTCACACCTAGTAATGCTCAGGGGTTACTCCTGGCTCTTCGTTCAGGAATTACTCCTTGTAGTGCTTGGGGAACCCTATGGGATGCCAGGGGTTGAATCGGGTCAACTGCGTGCAAGGCAAACGCCTTACACACTGTGCTATCGCTCCAGCCCCACTTTTTAGAACCTTTAAAAAAAATAAAGCCCATATTAGTGAAGATGAATTTTCATTAAACGAAAAATAAGTTTTAAATGGATTTTATATCATTTTACGGAATTTTCTCATTGGTTGATTTCCCAGTGTAAGCGGAGAGGGAACTTGGAGAGTGGGTCAGGTTGTTTTCAGGAGGTTTTTATGTTTGCTGTGGTAGGAACTTGTGCCTAAGCATTTCACCTTGGCTTGAAGTTTCTCTGCTAGCCCAGTTCTTGCTTAAAAACTGGACCCTGTGCAAATGTGCACGCCTTTTATTTCTGTTTATGTTACAGGCATTTCTCTGATTGCCCTGCGGAGCGTTCATTTGCTCTGTGGTTCTGTTTGTTTGGGGGCCGCAGTTGGCTGAGTTCAGGCCTTCCAGTTGCGTACTCAGGGTTCACCCTGGCAGCTTTGAGGACCATATGAGGTATTCGGGGATCAAACTCCAATCGGCTACATGCAAGGCAAGTGCCTTACCGCCACCCTGTCTCTTTCCAGCCTGCTCTGTGGCTCGGAAAGTTTCCGCATGCAAAGTCACTGTGCTTTTCTTTATGTTAAAGAGCTGCCATATAGATTATGTGGCAGTTCAGACCTCTGATTAAAAAAGAATCAAAGCATGGTTGATGATGAGAAACTCAGTTGAAGAATCAGATTATGTTGGTCTGGTCTGAGGAGATTTGTTGCCCGTGCGTGAGTGTTTTGCTAACTGTAGGTGATCAGAAAATTCAGAACTCTGATTTCTGCATTAGCCCTAAGTCTGCCCTTTGGCACCGTCGTTTAGTGACTGGATCATTGAAGGCTGAGCCCCAAGGCCTGCATTTCTGCAATAATAATATGAAATGGACTGATGTGGCAACCCAAATTCACTGCCGAATTGCGCATGATTAAAGTCTCAAGGCTGCATTAATATGGATTTTCTAGTCCTATAGACAGCAGTTCTTTATTTCACTCTTTTCCACTTCGCCATTTTTTGGAAAACGGATGGAAATTTTGGCTGATGAATTCTTTTTTTTTTTTTTTTTTCCTGTCAGCACAGGAATTGAGCTTCATTTATTTATTTTTTATTGCCTGAGAATTGCACCAGGCAAGTGAATGCAAGCATTACAGTTTATGTGGACTCTAGCCTGTTGTCATGTCAATCTTGTTATTTAGGTAAATAGTGTGCAGTTTTTTTGCCGAATCAGCAGCCAATGTGCTTCGAGCAATTTCTGTTTTAGTCACATTATTGGCTGGTAACACTATTAATGAGACAATAATTGGGGAAATCGTGGCCATTGTTCTCCTGAAACATGATCCTTGTGTTGGAACCAGCCAGGCAAGAGGAGTTGCATATGCAGGCTGGGAGCTGGGAGGAGAGGAAGAGTAGCCGTGTGTCCAGCTTTTAAATTCATCAGACCCCTGCTGCTTAAATTGCCCCAGCTGTTAATGCTGGAACCATTACAGTAATGGACTCAGCAAATGAAGGGGAACGAAGACACGCACACTTTATTACCAGAGGGGCCATTTTCTCTTCATCTGTAATAGCAGCGGTGCCTCATATTGATCAGACCATCAAGATACTAATCCTCTGTAAAATTACTTGTTATAACTGAAAATGTGTTAATCCAAATCAGTCTGTGTCCTGACTGTCTACTTACTATTGAATGCAGACTATTAGATGGTTTATTTTTCATGATTTAAAGCCTTTGCCCTGCAAATGGCTGGCGTTTCCTCGCAACACTGAGTGCTTAATCTTCGCGATAGCCCAGGGTTGTCTTTTTTTTTTTTAAACAGAACATCACCCACTTAATTAAGGAGTGAGTGTCTGTCTTGCTGTCTGAGTTATGCTGGTGTTTTATGTTCCTGTGGATTTATTAAGCATCTTGTTTTACATTCAGTCTGTGGTTTGTGCTGTAAATAAAAATAGGCTCCTCTTGCACATATTAGAAATGTGCAGGTAGCAAATGCCAATAGGTACCAGGGAGGTAAGGTTCTTTGATTTATGGTTAGGGCTCCAGGTTGGGCTTTGCCGATTGAACCCATAGGCAGGTTGCATCCTGGTGTCTTCTGTGTAGCAGATGTGTTTTGCATCGTTGTCTGAGAAAGTTTATGGTTATTTCTGCATCCTTGGTTCAGTAGATTGCTTTTTAGACAATGAGGCGTATCTATTCCCCCCTTGTGTTTTGTGAGAAATGACTACAGCTAGACTCTATGAGAATTGTAAAAACAAAAACAAAAATAACGAAGCTGGGGTTCTAGCTTCTTTCATGTTTCAAATTTTAGGAATTAATCTGTAAAATGTTCATTTTTTTTTTTAGCCTTCCTATGCTTCATGTATTTGTATATGGACTCAACCATCCCACTGATGACGTTTTAATTTAGTCTAATATAGTGTATTACTCAAAATATTCGTGGCGTGCTCTGAAGAGTTCATTAAGAAATATGTGATTTGGGGCTGAGTTACAGTAGGTGAGGTGCTTGCCTTGCGTGCTGTCAGCCTGTGGTTGATTCCCAGTACCGCATAGCACCCTGAGCACTGAGAGGAATAATCCTTGAGCACAGAACCAGGAGTAATAATCCCTGAGCACTGTCAGGTGTGGCCCCACCTCACCCCCGCCGCCCCACCCTCAGTACTTAGCACTCTGTGTGCTGGGAATGGTGTTTGAGGCTGAAGATCTAGAAAGGGTAGTATATCATCTTTGCCATTGACAACCTCAGCTCAGTAGGAAGATTAGCCTGTGAATAGATAACATCAATGCACAGGAAATGCTAAAAATTACTAAGTGCTAAAATTTAAACTATAGGAAATGCTAAAATTCACTTGTGAATGTACTTTCTGGCAGCCAGTACTAGTTATAGGTGCAAATAGTTAAATCAGCCTTATCGATTTTTCTTGCTGTGTTGTCAGAAATGGAATTGTGCAGTGTAATCACACTTCAAGATTTGTTTCTAACCAATTCCTAGCAGTTTGAAAGAAGTTTCACCGTTTCTTGAGAAAAACGTTTTCGTTGCTCCCTGGGGATTGCAAAAGGAGGGATTTCCAAAACTGTTTTGATCACTGAATATCTCATTGTACATATCAAGTTTTCGTAGAGATTTAGTGTAAAGGGGATAGTCTTACTTGATTGTTGAGGTTCTAACATTTGTTTGTAGTCAGTCTTGTTGCTTTCGAGTCCGGTTTTCTGGGTGAGGGAGCTGCCTGTTGGAGGTTAAAAAAGTATGGTTCTAGAGCCAGGCTGCTTTGTTCTGTCTCCTGGCCTCGCCGTGTACTAGGAGAGTGATTGGAGGCAAATCAGCTGATGTTTGTGAGCCTCAATTTTATCTGTAAAGTGAAATGATTGACTATAGGTAAAACGTGTAAGTAGTGATGGACTGACTGTAAGTACATGTGTGAGTTATTCTTGTTATTACCATGGATGGAACTGTAGTTAATGAAATGGTTTTTCTCACATGGGGCTTATTACATACAACATTGCTAATGTGTTGCAAATTGTGACTGCAATATGTATATAATTCTTTTAGAGGTCACTATTTACTGTAATGTTTGTACTTTATTAGCATACTTTTTAGAAAATTGTTACTATACACACGGGCACACATGCATATATACACACAGTTTGATCCAAATTTTACCAATGTTTTATAAATATATATTTAGTAATAATGGTAATTCAATGTGAATGCCTGAAGACACAGTGTTGCTTGAGCCCTTTGCTGCCAAGTATTATATGGGCCACCCAGTGGTGCTTAGGGGCCTCTAGGACTATATTCAGTGGGGTGCAGGGCACCCGGACACCCGCAGCAATACTTCAGTACCAAGTGGCTTCTGGGAGTGAAGAGTTCGTCTGTATGCCAGTCATTACCTTAACTCCTTTTCTATCTGCTAGTATTGATACACGTTTTGACTTCTAGTGTTTGGATGTCTTTAGTAATGGCGGACTAACCCCATATTATTCTTTGTTTTCAGAAATTCCTTCCCTCTTCTCTTGCACTGAGATGGTAGCAGTGTTTTTCTTTAAGTAGCTTTTTAGGACATATACTTTATCAACACTTTTGTCATTATACTATAACTTAATTTGCAAAGAACCTTAGTGTTTATGTTAAATACTTTTTTCTCATTCAACGTTGGATATGTTATGTTTTTTCATTTAAGCTTTCTCTTATGACCCATCAGAAAGTTTTATAGTTTTATTCAGTCAGGAACTATATATTTTTTTGTTACCCTTTAATAATTTAAGGTTAGCAGGACCTTCCCACACGGCAGAGCCTGGCAAGCTACCCGTGTTGTATTTGATATGCCAAAAACCAGTAACAATTATAGACCTCATTCCCATGACCTGAAGGAAAGGTTTGAGGCTCTTCATGTTCCTGGAGCGAGCAGATGCCCTTGGGCTACACTAGCATGTGACAGGATGTACGGGAGATCTTACTTTTGCCCGCTGGAGCAAATCAATGATCAATGGGAAGACAAGTGATACAAGTGAATTTTCTACATTTTGCATATTTTTATGCATTTGATTGCAAATGGGATTTTTTATTTTTAATAGAGGCCACCTTCAGAGGTGGGGTCACTTGGGTCACTTTTAGTGATCTGTTTTCAGTATTCCAGTTTTCGGGCTCAGTGCTCACCTTTGTGAGACTCGGGTCACTAGGGCCCTGATGACATCATGGGCACTGGGGGGGGAGTAAGGAATTCAGGATCAGACTGAAGGATGTACTTGTGCTCTACTGACTGGCCCTGCAAGTGGGATATTAAAAATGATATGTGTGTATGTGTGCGTGTGTATATGTATACCACAGGCACACACACATAAATTTTTTTTCCTTTTTGGATCTCCCCCTCTCCCTGTGATTTTTGGCCAATTGGTTAGGTTGGCAGTTCAATACATGAGTCTGAGAAAGGTGCTGCTGGGGTTGGGCAGCTGGGATAATCTGGGCCATCAACTGTGCTTTGGAGCTCTGTGGTGGGGGATTGAACTGGGATCAATGGGATGCCAGGCAAAGCCCCAGGCCCTTTTCTGTCTCTCTGCCCTTTATGTTATATTAAATTACATTCTTAAGTGGTCCTTGAGAGAGCTTTTTTAAAAAAAAATTCATTATACCACCGTGAGATATGCAATTACAAAGATGTTTATATTTGGTTTTCGGTCATACGGTGTTCCAGCACCCATCCCTCCACCAGTGCACATTTCCCACCACCAATGTCCTCGATTCCCTCCCCCTCCCCTAGCCTGCCTCTGTGGCAGGTTCTTTATGAGAGAGCTTTTTTTTTATTAAATATTTTATTATACCACCGTGAGATACACAATTACAACGTTGCTCATGTTTAGAGGTTTCGGTCACATAGTGTTCCAGCACCCCACCCTCCACCAGTGCCCATTTCCCCCACCAATGTCCCCAATTCCCTCCCTCTCCATAGCCTGCCTAAATGGCAGGTTCTTTATCTCTTTTCTCTGAGAGAGCTTTTTTGATGTGCTGTTTTTGTAAGTGGCCACACTATAGAATGCAGTCATTGTTGTTCTAGTATTCTTCTAGTTGAGTTTGAGTCTTCTGAGTATATGCAAGGTTGAGAATTTAGTCATCTCCAAATATGACTTGGTTTTTTTCCTTTTTAGTAATTTTGTTCACAACTCTTTCCCCCCTGTGTCTGCATTGGTTACATTATCAAATAATGGTAATTGCTGATAGTTTTGCAAATAGTTCTAGATTATTAATAATCTTGCTTTGAGATTCTAGTATTAAATCTATTGATAACTTTTGGAAATAATCTTTGCTTCCTAGTTTACTTTTTTTCCTTCTAAAGAATGAGGTTACATTTTGATGGGATATATTTTGACATCAATTTAAGTGTAATGTCTTTAATGTCTAGTGATAGACTCTGAGCCATCAATATAGCTTCTGATAGTGGTTCCTTGGGGTAGGTTCTAGTCAGTCCCATTATCAAGAACTTTTAAGTTATTGCTGAGTTTAGCCTTTTAGTATTTCATTTGGGAATTTAAGATACGCTTGTAGCAGTGATTATCAAGAAAGGTAGAGGTGTCTTTTGTCCTATATAGCAGACTCTTCACTGAAGCTATTTAATATCTATGTTATAGCTATGCTTCAGCTTATAGTAAAGAAAGCTCTTTTGACCCATGAGAATAATTTAACAGTAGAGAAAGTACATTGGTAAAATAACTTGGGTGGGGGAGGGCTGGAGAGATAGCTCAGTGGGCTGGGTGCATGTATAGGATCCTGATCACTGCTGTGTGAGACCAGACCCCTTCCTGCAAGAAAATAATTTTGGAAATAAATATTCCTTTTTATACTTAAAAAATAATTATTTTTGAGCCACACCTGCCTCTGCTTTGGACTTTCTCCTGGCCCTGTACTCAGGGATCATTTCTTGGCAGGGCTCAAGGGATCATATGGGGTAACAGGGATTGAACCCAGACCGACTGCATGGAAGGCCAACGCCTGTCCTCCTGTTTCATCACTCTGGTTCCTCCTTCTTATACTTTTGTCAAATTTTGATATCATAGTAAATCTCATGTCATATAGTAATGCCCTCAAAGGCATCGAAGAAATAGCTAAAAGAACAAAGAACCTCCGGCTCCGGGCACATCTCTTTGACTCCACCATTCTCCCTGCATTAACATACGCCTCAGAGACCTGGGCCCCTACGAAAACAGGGTGAGAATGCTATTTGGGTCTCCCAGAGAGGAATCGAAAGAGCTATGCTTGGAATATCACTCCTCATTCAAGTGAGAGAAGGAATCCGGAGTTCTGACCTCCATCGCTATTCCAGAATCAGGGACGCTGTCTCATTTGCCAAGGTATCGAAAATCAGATGGGCTGGACATGTAATGCGATTTGGAGACAACCGCTGGACTAAAGCCATTACTGACTGAATCCCACGGGATGTCAAAAGATCACATGACCGCCCACCTACAAGATGGTCAGACTTCCTTGTCAAGACCCTGAAGGAATGGTTTGAGGCTCTTCATATTCCTGAATCAACCAGATGCCATTGGGCTACATTGGCACGTGATAGGGTCCAATGGAAATGTTACTGGTGCCCGCTCGAGCAAATCGATGAATAACGGATTCAAGTGATCAAGTGATAGTAATGTGCTTTTTCTCTGCACTAGACCCATTTAGAGAGCATTTGAATTACTTGTCCCTCAGAAGTTTGAATTAAATTACTTATAAAATTTTTCATGTGATCTTGGGGAAGGTTTTTCTTTAGTTTTGCTTTGGGTCCATATTTGGTGGTACTTAAGGACCACTCCTGGCTCTGTGCTCAGGACTAATTTTTAAGTTGCTTGGAGACCATATCTGGTTCCCTGGACCGAGGGGGACCAGCTTCACTTAAGGCAAATGCCTTAACTCCTGTGCTATCTTTCTAACCCATGGAAAATGGTTTGGAATGCTTTTCTAGTTGATGGTCTTTTGTTTTCTTCTTGAGTAAATTTTGGTTATTATGTCTTCTCAGAAATTGAGGATTTGAATTTATTACCCTGAAATTGATTACAACAAGCATTCTGGTTTACTAAGAGAATTCCATATAGTTCCATAATTAAAGAAATTAATATTCAGACTTTATATTTACTTTTCATTGATAACTCTTTTCATGTATTCTCTTTAAAATGGATTCTATTTGCCTGTGATTTGTGCTTGCTAATTCATTAATTTCTACTTCTGTTTGTTTCTTCTGCTTTCCTTAAACTTGAAATTGTTTTTATTTTAGTTTGGATAATTTGGTTTCAGTAGTCTAAAGTTTGTAGTATTGATACATAGACACTCAGTGTTTATTTCACTAACTTCTTCCCCCTCTCCCCCTCTCCCATCCCGCCCTACACCCCCACCTTGGGTCCCATTTGACAGTGCCTGCGAGTTACTTCCTGCTCTGTGTTGAGGGATAGCTTTTGCCAGAGATTGACCTGAGACTCCCACATGCACTTAGCCCTCTGAACTATCTTCCAGTCCTATTTTACTCACTTTCTTTATTTGTTGACCTGTTTGGGGACCACACCCAGTGGCAGGGCATATTCCTGACTCTGCAGTCAATGATCACTCTTGGTAAGACTTGGGGGCACTCTATGTGGTACAGGGATTGAACCCAGGTTGGCCAGTGAAGGAATGTGCTCTACCCACTGTACTATCTATTCAGAGCCTTTACTAGCTTCTTTTTTATTCCTTGTGGTATTATGGAAAACATTTCAAAATCTTAAAAATAAAGCTTTCTTTTGTATTCCTGATGAAATGTGTGTGTAATTTTATAGCACTTACTCAGTTTGTAATGATTTTTTGTTAATCTCTTTCTCCCCCTTTGATATAAAAACTATAATTATATTTCAGTGAATGCAGAATAGGTTGCTAAATAAATATTTCTTGAATGAATGTAGCTTTTCATCACACACACCTAGCCACTCCATACAGGATTTAACTAAGTTAAGTTTATCATATTTAGGATTCCACAACTCTTTTCTGGGGTTGCTACGGGGAGGAGTCCTGCATCCATCAGTAGGTGGTCAAACTTCTAATCTACCAAGTCAACATTCTCTGGTAACGAGCCCCTCCATGTCAGCGATGTTTCCTCTCCTGCATATTGGAACAGTCATCAATTCTCCTTGCTCCAACTAAGGTGTGGTCAAAACGATACTGACTGTGAAAGAAAGGACTTTGAATACCAAATTTCTTTTTTTTCAAATTTCTTATCTGATGTAACTATGATGTAGAGGAGAGGGCTTTTTAGTAATTCTGTCTATGGGTATAACTATGATGTAGAATAGAAGACTTTTTAGTAATTCTCTTTGTCAGTCCCATTTCTCAGTGTGGAAGCCATCAAGTTCTTTGGAGCAGAGACTTTAGAGAAAGTATATATCTATATCTTTATATATTTATATATAAAGAATGTATATTAAGTAAATGTATAATATGTATGTATATGTGTAAATATCTATATAAAGAAAGTATATATATTAAGTAAATATATAATATATATGTATATGTCCTTTGTCCTCTGAATTATCTGGCATGTTGCTTTCTTGATAGATTTACAGTGAATATTTTTGATGGAACATTTTCTGAGACTTACATTTCCAGTGGTCTAATTCTCCTTACGTATGAGGAATCCAATACTTTAATTTCTAATTTACTCTGGAAAACAAGCTTCTTTTTACTTGGGCAGGACCTGGGCAGTTCTATCAGCTCCCACAGACTGAATGTATAGTTTTTGGGGATGTAAACCTCGTGGGCTGAGCCCTGTTTGTACTGCAGAAGAAAGCTGGAGAAGACATTGTGCCCTTTGCAAAATACAGAAAGAAAAGCTTGTGTAATTTATATTAAGTGCTCATACAACTACAACCCAGTCTGGTCCCCTGGGATGAACCCGGTGCCACCGCAGAGCCTGGCAAGCTACCCGTGGTGTATTCGTTATACCGAAAGCAGGAACAATAATGGACCTCATTCCCAACGAATGGAGACGTTACTGGCGCCCGCTTGAACAAATCCATGAACAAGGGGAAGACAGGTGACAAGGGACAATTACAAATTTGATAAAAATTTTATTATTGTTTTACTTTTTGCCTACATCCTACAGTTCTCATCAAGGCTTGCTCCTGGGTCTGTGTTGAGGGATCACTTCTGGTGGGCTTTTGGGACTCACTGGGGTGTTGAGGATCAAACCTGAGCTGTCTGCATGCAAAGCAGTCACTCTGCCCGCTGCACGATCTCTTTGGTTTCCTATGTTTTCCTTTTATAAGTCTAAAGAGTAGGTTGTTTTCCCCTTTTTAGTACATTTGTTTCCTTTTTCTTAGGGTTATGTTATACTTTTGGTTGCTTCCCTTGCATTGATGTTTTTTTATTTTAAGTATATGCCTGAAACAACTCTATTTTATGAACAACTTTGTAAATTAATGTCTTTATAAAAATTAAACATTTGCAAATAAAAAATCAAATGATCAATTGGTGATAGGGGTGATATGTCACTGTCTCTTTTACTTAACATTTCCCATCGAAAATAGGGAAATAATGGTCGTGGGAAGTTGCAATGTTGGTGCGATTGGGGTTGAATATTGAATGTCTGTAACAAATTAGCACAAACAACTTTGTTAAAAATTGAACTGAAGCCCACTAATTTCAGTAAGTGAAAACAGCAACACAGTGGCCCAGGTCATGACTTTAGCAACACCGTTGCGATATGTTGTTGTAAGCAATGTAAAATAAATTAATTAGTGCCTGCTAAGGGAGCAGGCTTGGGGGTGGGTGAGAAACTATTGACTTTGGTGGTGGTAAGGGAACATTGGTGGTGGGTCTGGGGTTGGAATATTGAATACCTGAAACAACTGCGTTGTGAACAACTTTGTAAATCACGGTGTTTAAATAAAGTGAAAATAAATAAAAAAAATAAATAGAAATAAGTGTTTCCCAAATTCTGTGGCAGGAGAGGTGTATAGTGGGTTGGGCACTTGACTCGCATGAACTGACTTGGGTTTGATCTCAGATTGGGGAGTAATCACCGAGCACAGAATTGCAAGTAAGCCTGAACGCTGCTTGCTCTAACCCCAAAACAACACAAAACAAAGCTTCCCAGTTTTAAAACTGTTGCTGTTTTTATGGAGGGCTGCCTTCCACATGACTCAGTTCCGGGGCCATCCCAGTGATTCTTAGCCCATTGCCAGGGTTCAGTGCTGATGCTAACTGGAGTGCCGCTCAGGCCCCTGGAGCCCAGGATTCAGAGGGCCACTCCCCGGGTACTCGGCAACTTCCGGGGAACACAACCAGCACTACTGAGGAGCCTTTAGGGACCCTGACTGCTGTGCCATCTCCCAGCCCGGATTTCCTGAGATCTTTAAGAAGGTGTTTCTATCTCATAAATCGGTTAGAGCAACATGTTTTAAGATTGCTAAATGAACTGCAAATGCAGAGTGTTGATGTATTTTGGTATAATTTAACATATTGGGGGTGGAGCTTGGTGGTCGAGTGTATGCCTCACATGTGTGATTCCTAGCAACTCACATACCACACATACGGTCTATAGTCTCCACTGCGGGAGACTATAGCACTGACACTTCCCGCCTCTTCCTTTCCTTTTTCCCATCCCCACTGGCAAAGGTAAAACTGTTCAAAAACAAAGATACCCTTTAGGCCACGCTTTGTGGGTGTTTATGACTGTGGCCCCCTTCTGACCTTGTTTTCCTCCCCCACACCTGTCCTGCTTTTGAGGCCCCTGGTCTTGTGCTGTGATCCTCTACATGACTTCCCACTTATGATCCCTTTGGAAGCCTACCTGGGGTCATATGGCCCCCAGTTGAGAAATGCTGCTTTAGGCTATTTTATTTATAGATGAATGAATCATATATTTCATATATATGCCAAATACCAGTAACAATTATAGACCTCATTCCGGAATGGATTGAGGCTCTTTATGTTCCTGGAGCAAGCAGATGCCCTTGGGCTCTACTAGCATGAGACAGGACATATGGAGATGTTACTGGGGCCCCTCGAGCAAATCGATGATGAACGGGAAGACAGTGATACAGTGATTTATAGATATTTTAGGGCCTTAGACCCAAGTGTTGCTCAGGAGGCCTGGGAACCCCCTGACTATTCTAGGCCAGTTCTGCCAGGGGTTCCGTGCAAGGCCCCAAGGATGCCCGGCTGCCTTCTCCTGGGGCCACCACTGTGGTGTCCGGATGGCTCCAGGGCCACATGTGGAGGGCAGCACCTGCTGATGCTCAGGCGACTGGACTGGATTGTGCTCTCTAATCACTCAGCTAGCCTCTGCACCACTAGGCGCTTTTGACGATTTCTATTGAGATTTTATTTCTCAAATAATAAATCATTAAGTCTCTTTGTTTTACGCTTGGACCGAGAGATTTGCCCTAAACGTTTCATCTCCGAAAGGACAGCTGATTTGATGTTGTATTGGTTCCACCTATGTCAAGTAGACCCTTTCCGGAAGGTTTTGAGGATTATTCCCTCCTGTTTCCTTACTGATCCTGTTTCCTCGTGTCAAATGTAACAACAGTTTCTTGTGTTTAGGACACTTGCTACAGTAGTATGTGGAGTGTTTTCACATTTGCTCATGCTAAATTTGACTTTTAATGGCATATTCCTGTGTGTTTCATGTATTTGTCTTTTTCCCTAGGTAGATGATAATATTCTCCTGGACAGACAAACAGGGCTTTCAATTTATGTTCTGTGTCTAGCAAGGTGCTAAGGTGTGGTTGGCCCTCAGCATTATTTTTGTCGAATAGAAGCATAAAGACCAGCAGATTAAAAAAAAAACTTTATGGAGCATTTATTATTTATTCTCAATTCCCATTTGTTCTCCATCAATAATAGCACATATTTTGCTTTGAAATGTTTTGTGTAAAACCACATGATAAATAGATCTTGGGAAATTCTATATGTGGAAATCGGAAAAGATCTTAAGGTTTTGGTGACCCTTTGCCTGATCTCACTGTGTGTTTTAGAAGAGTTATATTTGAGCCTCCTCTGCGTCTCCATTCGCTGTGCCATTTCATCTACTGCTCTTCCTCCTGTTTTTATTTAAGACTATAAAGTTACTTTAGTGTAACTGCTGCTGTCACCTTTGCCCTTAGCTAATCAAATAGTTTACCTTGAGGGAAGCATTTATCTCCCACTTTCATTATTATTATTTTTGTAGCTGTTAAGATATATATTTTATGTCTGCAGAAGGCTGTAACGGTGAAACGAGGTATTGATCTGCTGTATTTAGCAATTTCTTTCCACCTTGCCATCAATAGCATGTCAGCAGCTGTCTGTACCGTGGTTGACCTCACAAATAGCTCTTTATGCTCCCATTGGATTCAAATGATATAGTATGCTGAAAACTAAATCAATGAATGATTATAAAGTTTTTAGTATTATTTCATGACCGGAGGCAACCAGCACTCCTAGCACCGAACGGTTCGGTGTACAATGAATATGGTAAAATAAGTGGGTCTGGCTTTTGTTCAACTGAAAGAAGGAACTTGAGTTCACTCATATTTCTAACCTAATGACCTCAGAGCTCTTAGATTTTTTTTTTTTTTTTTGAAGCATCTTGCCTTACCGAAGCATCCTGAGAATCACAGTGCCTCTGCTTAGCTTCATTCTTCACACCCCTCACTCCCAGCTCTTTCTCACAAGAACACGCTACAAACATTTCTAGAAATCACTTGATTAGGGACAGAGAGACAGTACACAGCAGGGAGGGTGCTTGCTTACATGCGTCCAATCCGGGTTTGGTCCATGGCACCCCCATGGGGTCCTGTGAGGCCTTTAGGAGTGAGTCCTGAGCACAGAGCCAGGAGAATATCCTGAGCTTCTCTGCGTGTGACCCCCAACCAAAAATGACTGAAAAAAAGTTATTTATAAGCATTTTTTTGGGTCATACCCGGCTATGCTCAGGAACTCAGGAATTCCTCCTGGCGGTGCTCAGGGGACCATATGGGATCCCGGGATCGAACCCGGGCTGGCATGGGCCGGCCGCATGCAAGGCAACGCCCTACCTGCTGGGCTATCCTCCAGCCCCTTATAAGCATTTAGACTTTTGTTTTCATTTGCGAAAGAATGACAAAGCTAGGTGGTGTGTCACTATATTATCACTGTTTTGCTGAGGACTTTATAGACTCATGGTCTAAGGAGGGGGCATGGCTTTGGTCTTGGTCTGATGGGACAGACTGTCAGCTGCTCCGAGCACCTGCACAAATCCTGGTCTGCAGTTGTTGGGACTCTGTTCCGCAGACCCCGTCCTGCTTGCCAGAACTTTCTTTACCTCCTCTGACTGGTAAAACATTAAAGTGGCAGCAGTCACTAATGAGACTTCTTGAGAACATTGCTGAAACCAGGTAGCTAGAAAAAAAATCTTGCTCATGTATATTTATGCACATGTATTCATGTTTGCATAAAAGAACCTTTCAGGTTTTGAGATTTGGGATCTGTGATATGGGAGAGGTGGTGGGTGATGGAGAGAGTGGAACACGGTAGTTGCTGTCATGATCTTTTGAGGATACAAGTCACATGTGTTTCTAAGAAAATATTTTGGTATATTTGTCCCTCACTCCCTAGAAATTTATATATGGAGTACTGGGGAGTGCGGTTATTGATTCATTACCAGACATTACCTGAACATCTACTAAGCCCTGGGTTAGAGACATAATATATGAAGATTAACTCCTTCTCTTGAGCATTTATGAAGTTATTTTTGTGCATTTTCTCAAGCTCCAAATGTGTGTACTTGGATTCTTGTCAACTGCTGTTTTCTCCCTCTATCATTTCCTCACCTTGCAGAAAACTTACAAAGGAGAGAAATAATGGATTTTATGCACCCAGGCTAATGCCCAGCATATTTTTTTCATGTGATTTTAGGAAAGGCTGAAATGGGGATCCCCACGAAGCCATGGAGGAGAGCTCAAGGAGGGAGTTCAGCCTAGCTCTCTGGGCCACTGGTGAAAATCTTAGGTTCAGGCAGCACACCCTCCATTTCTCAGACTGTAGACTTTGCTGATTAGTTTTGCTGATTATTGGACTTACTCATGTATACTTTTTGAGGGATTGGCTGCTCTTGAATTCTTAGTTTAATTTTGTTTGTCTTCATTGGTCTGTGATTGATTAATCAGCTAATCTGTATGGAAGTCCTTTTCATTTCTGATTTGTATTATTCCTCAGGAATATGATTGCCATTGGTCGACTGTGATGATTAAAGGAATCCTTCTTTGTATTTGACCTGCTCACAGTAAACTTTGATATTTGCTACCCAGCTTTAAAATGAATTTGCTGGGGCCGGAGCAATAGCACAGTGGCTAGGGCCTTGCATGCGGCTGACCCAGGTTCGATCCCGGCATCCCATGTGGTCCCCAGAGCACCGCCAGGAGTAAATCCTGAGTGCAGAGCCAGAAGTAACCCCAGAGCATTGCTGGGTGTGACCCAAGCAGAAAAAAAAAAGAATTTGCATAAGAAGTTCCCTATCTTTGTGATTTTGTGTCACATGTACTTGAATGTTTATTAGTCTACCCTCCCTCCCAACTTCCCAATTAACCCTCAAGAGAAATAATCACTGCATGTTTTTAGATTCTTATCAAGTATCTTGTAGAATGCACACTTACTTTATTTTGGATATTATTTAACTGGCTGTCCTGATAGCATGTGATATGCATTTGTGGCTTGAGAGAGTTTTTCTTTTTTTAAATCCTAACTAGAGTAATCTGGGTTTTTATATTATAATTTCTGGTTTTGCCTGAGAGTGTAAGATTGATACAGTCAGACATTACATGAGATTACTTGTATTTGGTCATCTGTAGGTCTGTATTACCAACTAGCTATGAGGGCAGAGGCCATTTAGTTGATCTCAGTTGGTACGAGCTTTCCTAATGAGGCCTCTTACCTTTGTTCCTTAGTGAGAGGTTTTTCTCCTCTCTCCAGGCTTACTTAAGGAAGGCTGGCTTAGCCATGGAGGCTCAAGGATGACACGAATGTTGTAGCTGTAGGCTAACAGGATTCATCTTCAAGTTCAGACGGTCTCTGATTAGGCTACATATGACTGTCTTTTGTTGTGAAAAGGTCCTAAGAATTGTTCAACCTAATTGTTCATCCTGCCCACTAACTTTTAGTGAAACCACAAGACTGCTAAATAAGATGAAACATTTCTTTTCACTCAATGACGATAAAACGAAATATCCTTGTTAATATGTGTTAGTAATACATAGTTGTGAAATGCCAGTACATAAACAAGCATTGTAGAAGGTTGTATGCCTGCAACCTACAAGTCAGAGTTTGAAATCTTAATTTTTTTTTATTTGTATGCAACCTTCTGACTCATTTGTGGATGATATTCTTATAAATATACTCAGTTTTTATTTATTTGTTTATTTTTGCTTTTTTTGGGGTCACACCAGGCGATGCTCAGGGTTACTCCTAGCTCTGTACTCAGGAATTACTCCTGGTGGTACTCATGGGACCATATGGGATGCCGGGGATCAAACCCAGGTCGGCTAGGTGCAAGGCAAACACCCTACCTGCCTTACTATCTCTCCGGCCGGCCCCCAGACTCAGTTTTTTAAAGGCATGTAATTGTGCCCCTTAGACATACTTACTCTTGTAGACCCTGTGTTGCTTTAATTAAAAAAAGTATATAAACTTTACATTAAGTGTATCTTCTATGCCCTAAAAGGCATCCTACTTTAAAACCTGAAGATCAGTTAAAAAATTGTTAAAATGTATTGAGAAATTTTACTTAAAATTATGTATATTTCGGGCCGGAGCTATAGCCCAGCGGGTAGGGTGTTTGCCTTGCACGTGGCCGGCCTGTGACGGCCTGGGTTCGATTCCTGGCATCCCATATGGTCCCCGAGCACCGCCAGGAGTAATTCCTGAGCAAAGAGCCAGGAGTAACCCCTGAGCATTGCCGGGTGTGACCCAAAAAGCCAAAAAAAAAATTATGTATATTTCATCAAATAATATTAAAACCATTCCTTCTTCAGATTAGTTTCTTTTATAGATACTTTTGAGTGGTCCCTAAAATCTGGTACGTGGTTCTTCTGTGCTGTTTTGAATTACATACTTTATTAGACACTCCTTAAGTCCCTTAATTTTGCATCACCTCCCATCCCCCTTCTTATTTCGAGGCTTCGAGAATGTGTATGCATCTGAGGTTGCGGATGTGTCCAAAAAGCAGAGCATGGCTGAAGAGTTATGCTTAACTGTATACTTTGCATGCATTTGTGATTTGAAATAGGAAAAAAAGTCAAATTGGAGACAGCTTGAATGGCATTCTGTCAGTTTGGAGCTTCATGAATTGGCAATGGTCTCATTTAGGACCTTCAGATGTGTCTCTGCCTGGACAGAATGAGAACGTTTTGCATGTTCTGGAAGAGACAGCCACTCCTTGCTGTTTCGCCATAGGCAGTGGTGCATGACAGTTGCCCTTCATCGCTGGCTTCTCGGAGCTTAACCTCTGACCCTCCACTTAGTCGCTGTGCAGCCGTTGGAGCAGGTTGGAGATGTTGGTGAATGACGGGCATTGGCCTGCAACGTGCTTGTCATGATTTGACTGTCAGAAGGAGCCTGCCATTGGTTTCCATCACGGTTTGAAACCTCTGTGCAACAGTCCATATTACTTAACTTCCAAGGCTGTCAACAGCATGATCAAATGTGCATAAAAAATCAGAGTGGTGAATATATCTTCGGTCCGGGGGTAGGAAGTTTTCCCCCCTTTTCTTTTCTTTCTCTCTCTTTCCTTTCCTTTTTTCTTTCAGTTCAAATATATTCAGATGACTTTCACAGGGCCAAGAGGTTGAATCTGTTGCCACGGTAGGAAAAAAAATATGAACTGCTGTCTCCTGTGGTCTGCGTTTCAAATAGCCCAGTGTCGATCTGAGCAGCTCTGCCACATAAACTCTCAGTCTTGCCTTGCATATTCTTTCAGCTTAGTTTAAGGGACAGGGGACTAGTACCTGGGGTTGGCTCATCCGGTAAAACATGTACTTTGTTGTTAATGTAATGTTGTAGAGCGTTCAGGAAGTGATTCATGGAGTAAGAATCAAAAGTTATATAGCTAGCAAGATGGGAATATTGCTGTGAATGATGTGCTCATTTAAAATAATTCTCTTAGAAACTTTAGTCTTAGCAGTGTTTATGGTTTTTACATATTACAGAATAGGACAATTATTGCCATCTTTTATTATAAATTTGACTCTAGAATGAAAAGCTTAGTAATGAGAAGGGGAAGTTCAAGAATATATATATTTCGCGTGGGGCAGGGGATTGGGCCACAGCTGGTAGTGTTTAGGGCTTACTCCTGACTGCACTCAGGCATCACTTTCAGTGAGATTGGGGGACCCTATATGGTGCTGGGGATTAAAAACTGGGTTCGCGGTGTGCAAGGCAAGTGCCCTACCCACTGTGCTAGTGTTCCAGCACCTATGAAAAATGCTTGTAAAAAAAACTTGATCTGTCTCTAATGTCGTGATGTAGTAAGGGGACATGTGTTTTCTTTTGCCATGTTCTAACCCCTGTCACCTTGGGTAAAGTCACTCTCATCTCTTCCTGTGCAAAACTTGGGGTGCTGATGATTCCTCGTAAATGAAAGGAGGCCCCCTTTGTAAGTTGCTTGCCTTTGTGCGGCCAGCTAGAGCTCCTTTTTCTTCTTTTCTGAGGAGGAAAGGTTCATGGAGGCGGTGTTCGGGCAGAGAAAACACTCTAAGCCATGGTTTTCAGCTTTGGGCTCGGGACAACTGCCAGTTAACGCCTGCTCTAGAACCCAAAGCCAGTGTTTGGCATCACTTTTATAGTTAAGTATTCAACTACAGATTCGCCTTGTTTACTATTTGTCTTTTTCTCTCCTTCTCTCTCCTGGTGATTGATTCATTGAGTCAACAACAGATACTTATTTTCTGAGCTTCTTTTTAAAAAGCACTCATACAGGGTGCCTGGGACTGGACCTGCGTCGACTGCGTGTGAGGTTGGCGCCTTCTTTTCTATCTCTGCAGCCCCAAAACTGAGGCAAAATATGGCAGGGTCAGAGGATTCAGAGTCACTTGGGTGGCCGTAGAAGACCTCCCAGCCAGGAGTCTGTGGGCAGGGCCAGCTGGAGGCATCAGGTCAGGGAAGATGGGCCACGGCCTTCTGCTTGGCCGTCGTGCTCCAGAGCTGCTCCCTAAGTTCTGGCCTAAGTTTTGGCCTCTTTGTATCGCTCTCTCAGGCCAGTTCTGTGTTCATACCCTTTTTGTTTTGTTTTTTTTTTCTGTCTTTTCTTTTTTGCCTTTTTTTGGGCCACACCAGGCCGTTGCTTAGAGGACCCTATAAGATTCAGTCCAGGGATCGAACCCCAGTTAGCTGCCTGCAAGGCAAGTGCCATCTCTGCTGGCCCCTTTTTAAAATTTCTTTTTTTTTCAGGGTGGTGGTGGGGGGGTGGGGGTGGGGTAGATTGAAGATGATTTTAATTAAAAAAAAATTTAGTGTCCATGAAGTTACAAAGTTATTTTTTGACTTCAGACAGACACTGTTTAACACCAATCCCTTCATCAGCGTCCACTTCTGTCCACCAATGCTCTCTCCCCCCAACCCCCCCATTTGCTTCACGGCCAGTCGGCTTCCCCGAGGTACTATATATGTTTTGCACCTTGGTACTATATATATGTTTTGCATCAAAAAACCAAACCAAATAAGAACAGATCTGTGTGTGTGTGTGTGTGTGTTTGTGTGTTTGTATTTTTGTGTGTTTGCAGTGTCTGAAATGACGCAATCCTTCCCTAAACTGTCACCTGTTATAGCTTTAAAGAAAAAGCCATGGACAGATTTACCATAGGGTTTAAATATAATCAGAATAGAAATAGACCTTTGAAGAGCACTTGAGTTAAGCCATTCCGTTATTGTTAGGAGGACTTCTTGCCTTATGCCTCACTCAACCAACATCATATTCAAAGGAGAGGAGGGTGGAGCTTAAACACATTTGAAAATAGAAATAATGTATTTGATTCCCAATAGTTGAAGTAATTAATACCAGGATACAGGGTCAGCAAGTTAACTCCCGATAAATGAGGATTTTTTTTTTAGGTAATGTGAGTTATGCCACTTCTGTTAACAGGGATCGTAGTAAATTTAGTAAGCCAGTTCTGTAAATAAATTCTATAATTCATCCATTTCGCTTTATATTTTCCAGCCATATTATACTGTACAAAATTAACATAAATTTTTGCTTTTCCTTCTTTTCAGTGTTAGTGTTTTAATGCCAGAGCACTAAGACCCATCATCACTGTATCACTGTCTGTATCACCGTCTTCCCATTCATCATCAATTTGCTTGAGCAGGCACCAGTAACATCTCCATATGACCTATCTCATGCAAGTAGAGCCCAAGGGCACCTGCTTGCTCCAGGAACATAAAGAGCCTCAAATCATTCCATCAGGTCATGGGAATGAGGGCTATAATTGTTACTGGTATTTGGCATATCAAATACGACACGGGTAGCTTGCCAGGCTCTGCCGTGCAGGTAGCATACTCTTGTAGTCATCTCTAAATCCAGCATTTATTGATGAACCGCGTGGCCACTTGCGGGCTGTGATAGGCTGGTCTACTGGGTGAAGTTCTGATGAGGGGGAAGTCCGGATGTGGAAAATGGAGGCCCTCATGGAGTGGGGAGTTGTCTGGCTTGTTGTGAAGCTCTGCTGGGGTGGCAGGCCAGGGCTAGAACCTGCCATCCCTCCCGGGTGCCTCGTGAG
Organism: Cryptotis parvus; assembly: GCA_021461705.1. Taxonomy (NCBI): domain Eukaryota; kingdom Metazoa; phylum Chordata; class Mammalia; order Eulipotyphla; family Soricidae; genus Cryptotis; species Cryptotis parvus. Next base: position 136,011 of record JAJIBD010024459.1, read on the forward strand.
TGGCTGGGCACAGGGAGAGCCAGTAGCAGCTCTGCCCCATGTCTGTGAGTCTTTGGATCAGCATACCTGGGCTGATTAAAAAGACTGCTGCAGGGTGGATCCCAGATGAGCCGGACTGTGATAGGCTGGCTGGTCTGCTGGGTGGAGTTTTGACGAGAGGGAAGTCCGGATGTAAAAAATGGAGGCCCTCATGGAGTGGGGGGGGGGGGGTCATCTGGCTTGTTGTGAGGCTCTGCTGGGGTGGCGGGCCAGGGCTAGAACCTGCCATCCCTCCCAGGCGCCTCGTGAGCGGCTGGGCACAGGGAGAGCCAGTAGCAGCTCTGCCCCATGTCTGTGAGTCTCTCTTGCGGCTCATGCGCGAGGCCGAGAAGACCCATCGTAGGATATAATAACTTGTGTCAGTTCTTACTATTAACCATTTAGCTTGTTTTGTGCATTTTAATTACCATAGATCATGTTGGCTTGAGTGATTTTGTTCAGACATCTTCACATGCAATATTTCCTTTTTAAAATTCTTTTAATTCCTAGAAACAGACTACTAGTTCAAAGGTAGGACTGCTTCTTACCACACAAGGCCCTCTCTCAGAGAGCTAGTAACCCTGCCCCCGTTTGTTGGGCTCCAGCCGGTGTTTGGACCACTTACCAGGGATTTTAGAAGGAAAGGTGTTCTAGTGGAGAGTCAGTGAGCACTATTGAGAGGAGAATCAAGGGGTTTGAGAGAGTGAAAGAAAGAGCAAAAACATCTCATGCCTTGCCCTTCTTAAACTGTCCTGGCAATGGCGCCCTGTGGCTCAGTTGCAGAACCAGTGGCTGAGACCAGCTCAGCTGCTAAGGTATGTTCCATGTTTAAACTTTGGGGGCACCATTTCTTCCAAGTGCTGTAAAATTTGCCAAGTTTGAGATGCTCTGGCCCCTGCAGTTTATCTTTAAAAGTTCCTAGGTATTCCATTGCTTGAAATTAGATGCCTTCTGAAAGATTTGGTGAGGTTTGAACAGCCATGATGAGAGTCTTCTACTGAGAGTATATCACCTACACGGCAGAACCTAGCAAGCTATCCGTGTTTTATTTGATATGCTAAAAACAAGTAATAATTATGGACCTCATTCCCATGTCTTGAAGGAATGGTTTGAGGCTCTTCCTGTTCCTGGAGCAAACAGATGTCCTTGGGCTATACTTGCTTCAACAGCACATATGGAGATGTTAAGGGTGCCGCTGGAGCAAATCGATGAACAACAGAAAGACAAGTGAGATGTGTAAATTCTTTTTTTTTTTTTTTTTTTTTGCTTTTGGGTCACACCAACAATGCTCAGGGGTTACTCCTGGCTCTTCGCTCAGGAATTGCTCTGGCGGTGCTCGGGGGACCATATGGGATGCTGGGGATGGAACATGGGTCGGCCATGTGCAAGGCAAATGCCCTACCCGCTGTACTATCACTCCAGCCCGAGATTGTGTAAATTCTTTTCTTTTCTTTTTTTTTTTTTTCTTTTTTTGGGTCACACCCAGCCATGCTCAGAGGTTTCTCCTGGCTCTGCACTCAGGAATTACTCCTGGCGGTGCTCAGGGGACCATTCTTGTATCTGATGTCTATAGGATTTTTTCTTGGAGATTCTGACAATGTCTACCTGGTGATGGTGTCAGACTTCACAGGTTAAAGGCCAGTTTTCCATGACTGTCTGTTTCCTATGCGTTTTTTTTTTTTGTTTTGTTTTTTTGCTTTTTGGGTCACACCCAGCGATGCTCAGGGGTTCCTCCTGGCTCTGCACTCAGGAATTACTCCTGGCGGTGATCGGGAACCATATGGGATGCCAGGGATCGAACCTGGGCTGGCACAGGCCAGCCACGTGCAAGGCAAAAGCCCTACCCGCTGGGCTATTGCTCCGGCCCCTGTTTCCTATGCTGCTTATGCTGAAGGTTCCTTGGACCACTCTCAGACTTCAGGTACCAGTTGTAGGCCCAGAATTACAATTTACCAGTTGTAAGCACAGTCAAAATCTGTGCTTTTGACTGACTGGCTATAAATCGGAGCTACCCATGCCCTTCTTCTTGATGAATTCGTGAGAATGGTTCATGTAGCCTGTTTACTTTCTTTGATCACCCCAGCAGAGCCTTGAACGAGCCAGATGACCCCCCCCCACTTCATGAGGGCCTCCATTTTCCACATCCGGACTTCCCTCTCGTCAGAACTCCACCCAGCAGACCAGCCTATCACGGCCCGGCTCGTGTCGTGATGAACGCAAGCGCTCCACGTGGTTCATCAATAAATGCTGTGATTTAGAGATGACTACAAGAGTATGCTACCCACACGGCAGAGCCTGGCAAGCTACCCGTGTCATATTTGATATGCCAAATACCAGTAACAATTTATACCTCATTCCCATAACCTGATGGAATGGTTTGAGGCTCTTTATGTTCCTGGAGCAAACAGGTGCCCTTGGGCTCTACTAGCATGAGACAGGACATATGGAGATGTTACTGGTGCCCTCTCGAACAAATCTATGATGAACGGGAAGACAGTGACAGTGATACAGTGATCACTGATTTATCACAAGGGAAGTAATGCGGGCGCTGCCTGATAGAGGGTTTGCACAGGCCAGGGTGCAGGCCAGGCACGTGGAGCTTCTGTGCTCTTTGCAGACATGTCACTCTCCCAACTCTCCACACTTTTCCACCAAACTGGAAATTCTCCAGTTTCCTCCTCCCTAAAACCAGTCCCCAACCTCAGGCTCTTTCTATAATTACACCTCTTTGTCCTGAAGTTTGTATACCGTTGTCACTCTCAGCTCCTAGGAAATTCCAAGGCTTTACTGTGAGCAGTTGATGAAGACCTAAACTATGCATCTATACTGTGGTTGTAAAGGCTCAGACGAGTAGATTTCTCAGTTTACTTCAGGTGTCCTGCTTGTGATTCAAAATGTGTCTTGTCCTGACCCTCCTGAATTGGGCCCTCAACGTGTTTTGCAGCTCTCCCGTTACCTGGTTGGGATCCCCTGGTGAAGGCGATGTGGTGCTTACCTGTTCGTCATCCCTGGTGAAGGCAATGTGCTCCTTACCTGTTCCTCTCTAGCCCCACTGTGGGAACTGTGGTGTCTTTGGTCTAGGGATGGTAGAGACAAGTGCAGCTCCTTAAGGCCAGTGATTTCTTTTTTTTTTTTTTTTGGGTCACACCCAGTGATGCTCAGGAGTTACTCCTGGCTCTGCACTCAGGAATTACTCCTGGCGGTGCTCGGGGTACCATATGGGATTCTGGGGATCGAACCCAGGTCGGATGGGCCGGCCGTGTGCAAGGCAAACGCCCTACCTGCTGGACTATCGCTCCGGCCCCCAAGGCCAGTGACTTCTTGCTTTTGTTAGCCGTGGTGTGAACATGCACTGCAGTGAGATGACCTGCTTTCTTTTCTGATCAAAGATGGAGAAAGAGGTGCCTGAGGCAGATTGCATTGCCACCACTCATAATATCAGCAGGCATTTAAAACAAAACAGCGGAATAGACAAAAAAGGACATCCAGCATATTTCTGTTTACATCTGGAAATGTTTGACATTTTTGGCTTTTAATGAACCATGTTGGATCTGTGGGAGGAGGGTGCCTGTAACAGTGGGAAGAGTGACTGATGAGGGAAAAGGAGTTTGACTTCATAGGAGAGATTTGGGGCCCAAAGAGGCCAAAATTTCAGGCGTACAATAATCTGTTGGCAGAGCCCTAAGACCTAGAGGGTGCAGCTTTTTTAAAATAAGTTTTTATTTTATTTAACTTAAATTTTAGAGTCAAGATTCTCTAGCCCTGGCTTGCCTGGTCCTCTGAAGACGAACTTAAGGAAGGTCTGTCTGTCGACTTGATAGTCTCTTAAGGAGGTGGCCGAGTGGAAAGTCAGGAGGAAAATTCATTCGTGGATAGAAATGTATTTGCTCAGTTAAGTGTATTTTATCTATCAAGTAAATGACTTACTTGGGTTTGAAGACAAAATAACTGCAGCTTGGGAAAAAAATGGTTATATTGATGTGCTTGATGTAATTTAAGACTCTTTTTAGACAGTAAATGTGTGGTTTAATCTTTCATCTTGAAATATGAATTATGAGATACCAAGGAAAAGTTATTTGTGACACTTCTAGGTGTCTCAGAGAGAAATAGGAGTTTGTCTCATGTCTACTGTGGCAAGACTACTGGTTGAATGTTTTGGGAAATTTCTTAATCTTAAAATGTACTTATTTTAAGCCAGACTAAAAGAGTTTTCTATCAATAGAAGATTGGAAAGACACTAAAAAATCATGTCCTCAACAATAACAATAATATAGTCATGAAGGTAGAACTTAAACCACACAGTGGAAGCATTCTGAATTCTACAAATTGGTATTGTTTTGAAATTCATTTTACTCCTTCATTTGAATCAATTGTGAATACCAGTTTTTAAAGATTGTGCAGAATGGAAAAGTACTTACAAAGCATTTTTGGGGGGTTTAGTGGTATTTACAGGTCAAGTCTAACAATGAAGACCCTTGCAGGCTCATCCCTTTCTTCTTAAAATACGAGGTTTCACGCTTGTTAGAATAATTTGCAAGTAGTAAAATAAGCTGACTAATACCATGACTTCAGAGTCTGGTTTTCTGGTCTATTATTTAGATTTCTTATGAATAAGAGATTCAGCCTCTTATTTCTTGCAGGAAGTAATTTGTATTCCTAGCACTGTTTATTTTGTTCTGTGTGTTATGAACGCTCTGTGCAAAATTTGAGTGGAGTAGATGCTCTGTGGTGGTATCGGGATTCTTTAATATTTTCAAAATGACGTTTTTTTTCTACCCCGAGGAGAGTTTACTCTTCATCTGATTGTAAATCCCAGAGGTCTCTGCTTAGTTTGGGTGGGCAATGTCATATTAGATGTGTATTGCGGGTATTTTGTGTATTTACACAGAATGAGTATGAGAAATGTTTGCCTCAAGCAGCAGAATTTCCATTTTTCAACAGATTAAATAATAAAGACATGCATTATTATTATTATTGTTATTATTATTATTATTGTCGCCAATAATAATAATAATACTTCCTGGGAGAGGGAAGAAATTCATTTAGAGCACTGACTTAATGATACCACCAAGGGTTGGTAGCACTTTCTAGTTTCTTGCTCTGCCATCTTTTTTAGATCATGAAACAGAAATTTTGACCAGCAGTTACAAGATCGTTGCACTAGTGCCTGGCTCTCTGACCTCGTGTAGTATGTTCAGAGCAAGAATAAGATGGTGGAAGACTTTCATTTCAGGTATAATTTCTTCACTTGCCTACTCACTGACTACTAACTTCATCGCATTAGTCAGATCTGGATTACCTTTACAATTTCCGGTTGCAAAGGTGACTGGAAAATCCAGTGTCTCGCCAGAGGAAATGAAATTTTCTTGTTTTTGGAACTGAATGTTTGTGTTCCTCAAAAACTGTAACCTCAGTGAGGTCATATTCGGTGCTGAGATCTGTAGGAGGTAATTAGGGTTGGGGTCATCAGCATGAGAGAAGGCACCAAAGAATGATTTTTCCTTTTGTTCGCTCTCTACCTGCATATAAAGAGGTCAGATGAGCACACACTGAGAGATGGGGGCTGCCTGCCGCTAAGCCGAGAGAAGAGAAGCCAACCTCCCCAGCACCCTGAGGCTGGACTTACAGTCTCAGCTGTGTGTAAGCCGCCCAGTCCGAGGTACTGTGCTCGGTCAACCCAAGCTCAGCAGTGCCTGGCTTAAGAGAGGTCATGCTCCACTTCTGAGACTTCCTGCTAACCATTGCTGTGCTGATTAGTAGGAAGGGAGAAGGAATTGCTGTGGATCAGGCAGCCAGTGGTTTCTGTTGCTCTCAAAGAATGTTATGACTGGAGATGGGTCCTGTGGAGTCTCAGATGGTGTCCCTCCGACTGTAAGGTGACCCTTTGAGGCAATTCCATAGAAGACAGCCACTGGGGCTTTGGCTTGTCCATTCGATATCAGTGTTCCAGGTTCTTGATTAAAGCTCACAGTATGGCAGGGAGTCCAGTGATTGCCCTAAACTCAGGGGGCTTGTGGACAAGAAAGACAGAAATTAGGAGGTAGTTTCAGACTGTTTGTGTAAAGGATTAGAATAGGGGATAACTTAAGTTGCTGTGCTGATAGTGGAAATCACTTAACAGACTCTAAGGTTCAAGGAAGGTTTCCTAGAGGTCACATCCTGGCCTGAGTCCTGTCTGAAATAATCATGGACTGGGGACCAGAAAGATAGAACAGTGAACAGGTGCCTGCATTCAACGTGGGTTCTGTTCTCTGCTACCCTATAGGGTCCCCAAACCTCCCACCAGGAGTGTTCCCTGAGCACAGAGCCTGAAAGTTTTCAGGAGTAAGAAAACAGAAAACTGCCAGATGTGGCCCTGAAACAAAAACTGAAATATAAGATGAACTGGCCTTCTTTTATTTAGCTACTCCTGGCAAAATCAAGCTTGCCCTTTATGCGGAAACTGGCAATTTGAGCATCCCTTCTCCTTCTGCAGTTTGAGAGCTCCATCCGCTTTGGGTGGAGTGGGTCATTATAGCACACAGCTCAATGAAATAGTACCACCTTTGAAACAGAACAGATAGTTTCAGCCTCTGACAAGCTGTGTCAGGAGCCACGAGTTCTCTGAGCTTAATTTTTGTGTTCTGTGAAAATGGACATAATCTGTCACATAGACGCCACAGGAGAAGAACCAATAAGCACTGTTACAGCTTCACTTGATCAGTTGATCACTGACATCCCGTTATTCGTCGGGTTTGCTCAAGTGGCCAACTGTAATATTTACATTTGTCCCTGTCATGTGCCAGTGTATCCCAATGACATCTGCTTGCTCCAGGAATACGAAGAGCCTCAAACCGTTCGCTCGGGGTCTTGGCGAAGAAGTATGACCATCTTGTAGGTGGGCAGCCACGTGATCTTTTGATGTCCCGTGGGATCCAGTTGGTAACAGCTCTAGTCCAGCAGTCATCTCCAAGTCGACCAGTCCATGGTCGTCTCCAAGTCAACATGTCCAGCCCATCTGATTTTTTGACGCCTTGGCAAATGAGACAGTGTCCCTGACTCTCGATCGTCAACGGAGGTCGGAACTCCGGATTCCTTCTCTCTCTTGAGTGAGGCGTGCTATTCCTGGCATAGCTCTTTTCGATTCCTCTCTGGGAGACCCGAATAGCATTCTCATCCTGCTTTCGTAGGGCCCAGGTCTCTGAGGGCTATGTTAATGCAAGGAGAACGGTGGAGTCAAAGAGATGTGCCCAGAGCCGGAGGTTCTTTGTCCTTTTAGCTGTTTCTTTGATGTTCTTGGATGTTCCATATCGCTGTGCTCTTCCTCCTGTGCAGCTCAGGTTTTAGGTCATTCATCATGTTGAGTTCTCGACCTAGGTACACATAACTGCAGCATTCAGAGATGTTTGTTCTCTTGAGATTGAAGGAGCATCTGGAACTAGTTCATTTTTCATGAACATTGTTTAGTTGAGATTCAGCTGTAGGCCTATCTTTCCACATTCACAGTTGAAGTCAGCCAGCTTAGTGTCTGAAATACTTTGCTGTCTGCTAGTAATTTCCACGCAACTCGGCTTGGTCTCGTATTAACTCAAAGTCTTGGAGTGAGCCCAAAGTCTTGGAGTTGGCCTGCCTTTTTCTCACCGTCTTCTGTGTGACCAAGTCTGAACTTCTCTATGCCTTTGGCGTACTTGGAGAATGTGTTTCTGACTGTGGTCCCTGGAGCCAGGAGCCCTGTCTGCATCTGTTCTTACACAGCAGAATACAGTTTTGGCCAACAGTCTGTCAGGAAGGGCTGATAGTTGTGGAAGGGCTGATAGTTGTCAAAATATACAGTTTTGACCAACAGTCTGTCAGGATACTGTGGAAGGGCTGATAGTTGTCAGGTGAATCTACAGTTAGTTGTCAATATTATGTAAAGTTTCTTAGAAACTGCTTCTTCAATAGGCATATGGAAGGAAAAGCAGGTCCTCACGTCATCATTTTCATTTGCTTGTTTGTTTTGGACCCCTCAAGTAGTGCCCACGGCTCTCCCGGTGATAGCTGGCCAGCCAGGCCAGGGTTCAGTGCCCGGCCCGTGGATGTGCTTGGACCCTGAGTGGGTTGGACTCCATGGCCAGCCTGGCATTCCCAAGGCCTCACCTGGTGGTGTCTCCTCAGCAGGTTTGTGGGGCCGAGGCTCTCACACAGGTCCCTTGCATGTTCTGTAACCTTGTGCTATTTTCTCAACCCTGTTTTGTTTAACTTGGACTCCATATTATTATTATTATTATTATTATTATTATTATTATTATTAATCTCATCACTGTGTAATAAAACAATGTTGAATGGAATGTTATTTCAGAAACAGCCTTATTTCTTTTCTTTTTTTTTTTTTTTTTTTGCTTTTTGGGTCACACCGGCAATGCTCAGGGTTTCTCCTGGCTCTGCACTCAGGAATTACTCCTGGCGGTGCTCGGGGACCATATGGGATGCCGGGATTGAACCCAGGCCGGCACAGGCCGGCTGCATGCAAGGCAAACGCCCTACCCGCTGGGCTATCGCTCCGCCCCCTTATTTCTAATTTTGCCTCAAAGACACTCTGACTTCCATGAGTGAAGGAGATTTATGTGTATGTACACACACGTGCATGTATGTGTATGTAGTGGGTGCTGTTACTGTGTCAGTTATATGCGCCTCCCATTTATTTTGCCCGTAAGTTGTCCTCCAGGGAAACGAATCGGTTCTCTTAGATTGATTTCTACTCTCTTGGTATCTGCACTGGTTTGCATGTGCTTTCTCCAGCGTTTTTTTTTTATTTTTGGCTTTTTAGGACACACTCAGTGATACTCAGGTGCTACTTCTGGCTCTGGTGCTCAGGGGATCATATGGGATGCCAGGGATCGAACCTGGGTCAGCCTCATGCAAGGCAAACACCCTACCCTCTGTACTATCGCTCCAACCCCCCAGCATTTATTTTTTCATCACAGTAATTGTCACGTATTAAAAGTAATCTTACTGAAGGGAGGGATTACATTGAAAAGCATTGTTCCTCTGTGTTCTTCCCACCCCATTAATATTGTTGTCTTGATGACAGGGGAGTTGACTTCACAGTGGGTTGTGGTACGTGTCCTGGGTCACATGCATTCTCTGTGGTCTTGCACACACCTGGTTGTTTTGTGACCAGAAGTTGCTTTTAGTCCTGGGGATTACAGCAGAGCTGCCTGGGTTCTGCTGGGTACATGTCGGTGGCCGCGAGGTTCGACCTTTGACCTCATTCAAGGCAGCCTCTTTAGCCGTCTCCTGGGCTTCCCAACTCTTCATCTTAAAACAACTTTATTGAAGTTGGGGGCGTTATAACTGGGGTTCCCAGGGAACAGGGTGGTGCTGAGGATCAAACCCAGAACTCCTCATACAAATCATGATCTCCAGCCCTTTGAATGGCCTTGCCAATCCCAGAGTATTTTCTTTCCGTGGGGGAGGATTCTGAAGCAGCGCATGGGAGCCCCAGAGACCACTTCCAGTGATACTTGATCTGGCCGTACATGCCTATGGTTAGGTGCTGAGGCCTTATAGTGCAGCACCACGTGGCCCCTTAGTGTGGCTCTACCTGCAGTGCTAGCACCTCCTTGCCGTAATCGCCAGTGCTTGGTGGCCAGGTGGTACCTGGGATCGAGCTCCAGCCCTCTGCATGCAAGACACATGCTCTGGCCTTCTGAGCTGCCTCCGTGGCCTTTCAGATGATTTTCATGTCTGCAAGAAATCCCGTATTCATCAGTTTGCCGCTTCCCATTCACTCCTGCCAAGCACCTCTCCCCACCCCAGAGCAACTACTTTCTCTCTTTATCAATTTCCTCCTCATAGATGTTTGATTTAAATCGAATTATGAGCCTTTTCTCTTACAGCTGACTCTTTTACTTAACAGCCTGTTTGTCTTCAAGGTTCATCCATGTGGTAGAATGTGCATGTGCTTCATTTCTTTCTATGATTGAATAATAGCCTTTTCCGTGCATGTGCTGCATAAGGACATTTAGGCGGTTTCCATTTGGCGATTGTAATGAATAAGGTCACTCTAAGTAAATGTGGACAAGTTTTGTGTGGGCATGTATTTTTATTTCTCTTGTATGTGTACCTAGGAGTGAAATTTGTGAATCCTAAGGTAACTCAGTGTTGGAATTTTTGAGCAACTGCCATAGTGTTTTCTGAAGTGTCTAAATCTACATTGCATCCTCACGACCATATAAAAATGGCTTCAATTTATTCACATCCTTGCCAACACTTATTATTGCTCATCTTCACCTTTTTTAGTTGTCATAATTTTATAAGCAAGCCAGAGGAAAATAATCTTACTGCTATTTTATAGATGACTACTCAAGTCAATAAATGAAACTAGATGCTTGATACGTGTGAATAGAAAGGATGAAAAGAGACCTAGATAAGTCAAAATATATATATATATATATATATATATATATATATATATATATTCTTTTTTGGGTCACACCCGGCAATGCTCAGGGGTTACTCCTGGCTCTGCACTCAGGAACTACTCCTGGCAGTGCTCAGGGGACCATATGGGATGCCGGGATCGAACCCAGGCCGGTGCAGGCCAGCTGTGTGTAAGGGAAATGCCCTACCTGCTGGGCTATCGCTCCGGCCCCATCTGCTGGTATATTTTAAATTGTTAGGTTACCAGGTAGTGCTGGGAATCAAATGTGGGTAATCCCCATGTAAGGCATGTGCTCTACCACTTGAGTCTCATCTACAAAGCCCTTCTTTTGCATTTTTAAAAGGCTGGGGAGGCAGAACAGTGTGTAGAACACTCTTCCAGGCTGCAGACCTGGGGCCAATCCCCAGCACCTCATATTATTCCCCAAGCAGTGCCAAGAGTGATCCCTGCAGTGCCAGGAGTAAGCCCTGAGCACCGTTGGATGTGTCCCATATGCCAGAAACCAAAAAGCAAAGGACAAAATATTCAGGTTTAATTCATGTCATAGAGAAATGACCATTTTTAAAGCACTTGAGGTGACAGCTCTGATTTATTTGTACTTCTTAGGACTTCTAGTAGTTACATAAAAATATTTTCATATACTTTGGGGGGAAAAGGGAGAAATCCAAAGTTTTGAGCTTCAGGAGTCATTATACATACACAGAAGAAACAAAATGTGAGGACCAGAAGGCGAACCAGAAAGTTTCCCTAGTTTGAAGTAACGAAGATAATTATGTGAATTTCCCTATATTGTAGATACAACTTTTTCAAAATTAGAAGAATGTGCCTTTTGTATTCTGACATGAATATTTAGCAGACATCTCTAACCCGAGGATCATATGGTAAATGTTAACAAGAAACACCAGAACTTGTGTTTTCCGTGTCTGACTGTTTTTCTACAGGGATGGTGACAGCTCGAATGGCTTTATGACATCGGGCTGACAAAGCTGAATATTACACGTGTAGCTAGCTGGGTAGGTGTAGAATTGTTTTATTTTTCTTTTTTTTGGAGGGCATAGTGACTAGATGTCAGTAGTTGCATCAGTTTTATAGTCCTGAAATTTTGTATGTCCTTTGACAGAAACTACATACAGCTTTAGGATTTTGTAGTAAGTCATATCACCATCTTATTTTTTGCTAAGTGAGTAGAATCATTTCTAGTGTCGGAGCAATAGTACAGCAGGTAGTTTACTCGCCTTGCATGTGGCCAACCAGGGTTCAATCCGTAACATCCTGTATGGTCCCCTGAACCTTTCAGGAGTAATTTCAAGTACAGAGCCTGGAGTAATCCCAGTGCACCACCACGTGGGGCCCCCAAACCAAATATATGTATATTTGAAGTCATGTTTATATATAAAACTTCATTTTTTGAAATATATTAGAAACCTTATATATGTATATATGCATATATATGACTTAAATATACTAGAAGTCATATATATGTATATATACATATATATGGATATGTATATACATACTTGTAGAATGATCAGAAAATAAATCAGTACAGGGGCCGGAGCGATAGCCCAGCGGGTAGGGCGTTTGCCTTGCACGCGCCCGGCTCATGCCGGCCAGGGTTCGATCCCGGCATCCCATATGGTCCCCGAGTACCGCCAGGACTAATTCCTGAGTGCAGAGCCAGGAGAAACCCCCTGAGCATTGCCGGGTGTGACCCAAAAAAGCAAAAAAAAAAAAAAAAAAAGAAAAAAGAAAATAAATCAGTACAAGCAATTTATGATTGCTGTATGGTTTTAACCTATGTAAATAAGGAAAATAAAACCCTTTAACTCAATATAATAAAATGTTTATTCTCATTTACAAATAAACTCTGGAATCTAAAAATCTGTGCATTTTATGGAAACTTTCCATCTCTTTTAATTCTCTATCATAATACTGGCTTCTCAGTAACTACATGGTTTCTCTCTATTTGGAAAATCACTTGGGCCGCCAGCCATCTTTCTTGATGAGCTGGTATGAATCAGTCTCTTGCCCTTTTATTGCATTTCAGAATCCTTGTTTCTCTAGGATCTTGTGTCTTTTTCCCAAGGCCAGCCCAAATGAACAAAATGCCACTGTATATTCTGAGCTTTAAGATACCTGATCACAAAGACACTACCGAACAGTTAAAAGGGCAAAACAAAAGTCCCCCTTACTCATACTTTTCAAATAAACATATTTGCTCTGAACTTTTTGGCTCTGACCCAGATCCAGCATGCTGACTGCTTTTGATGACCTGTGAACTAAGAATGGGGTTCACATTTTTTGGTATGGTTGTTTCTGGACCATATCTGGTGGTGTTCAGGGTCTGCTCCTGGCTCTGTGCTCAGGAGTGACTCCTGGCGGTGCCCAGGGGCCATATATGGTTCTAGGGATTTAAACTGGGCTTGCCAAGATGCAGGCAAGCACCTTAACCCTTGTTAGTGGAAAATTTCTCTTGACTAGTGTTTGCATCTTAATGATTGTTGTAAAAGATCAAAGGGATACTATTTCATGGCACATAGAAGTTATATAGCATTGAAACTTAAGTTTTCATAATCATATTGGAACATAGCCAATATTTGCATATTAACTGTGACTGCCATCATATAAAAATGGCAACCTTGAGTACAAACTGGGGAGCTTCCAAACTCTGAAATACAGGGGCTGGGTAATAGCACAATGGTCAGGCACTTGCCTGGCACGGAGTGGACCTGTCTTTCATGCTTAGCATCTCATACAATGAGACGATCCCTACCAGGAGCAGTTCCTGAGCACAGAGCCAGGAGTAACCCTGAGCACCACAGAGTAGGACCCCAAAAAACAAACAAATCTCTCCCCAGCCAAAAAAAAAATGAACCTATAAAGATAGACCTTTTATGTGAATATATTTATTTTAAACATTTGGGTCATACACTGTGGTTTTGTATTGTAACTTTTACCAGTGATTTTTAAAAAGTTAATATTTTATTATACCACTGTGAGATATACAATTGCAGGATGTTCATGTTTGAGTTTTGGTCATACAGTGTTCCAGCACCCATCCCTCTACCTGTGTCCATTTCCCACCACCAATGTTCCCACTTCCCTCCCCCTTCCCCTGGTCTGCCTCTATGGCAGATTCGTTATCTCTTCTCTCTCTCTCTTTCTCTCTCTCTCTCTCTCCTCACTTCCCTTCCTTACACATTGTGGATTGTAATACATATATTTAGAGGCTATCATGTGCATCTTTTTTGCCTATATTCAATGCTCAGTTCTCGGATGGCATCATCATTTCCAACGATTATCAGCACACTGTGCCCTTCTCTGTCTTACCTAGCCTCTGACTCCCACACGTTTGTGGTATACCAGGTTTTGAGATACCGCATGGGCGATATTGTGCAAAGTGCTCACGCGCCATGGGGATTGGGCTGTGTCCAGCTGTGGACCAGAGGATGACTGTGGTTGTGTTGTGCGAGGTATTCTGACTTCTGCGAGCCTGGCGGGGGGGGGGGGGAAAGCCAAGGAGCAAAACCTGCCCCCACCCCCAAGATGCCCCATCAGCCTTGCACAGGGTGGGCAGGCAGAGACTCCGCCCTGCTCCTGAATACCTGGTGTCTGGCTGAGAGCCTTAGCAGCAGTTCTGGGGGCCGCCAGGTCTTTGTGGAGGGAGCGGAAGTGGGGGAGGCGGCCCCAGCCCCAGCTCCCTAAAAAACTTGGTTGGTGGGGTCATACCTGGGCTTGAATTCGGCTTCTCATTTGGGGTCGGGCTGCGCCCAGCTGTGGAGTCCGACCAGAGAATGACTGTGGTTGTGTTGCGTGAGGTTTTTTGGCTTCTGGGAGCCTGGCCGGGCAGGCCAAGGAGCAAACCTGCTCCCACCCCAAGACGCCCCATCAGCCTAGCACTTTTACCAGTGATTTTGTTGAGTTCTTTTTTTGGTCTTTTTATTCCATTCATTTAAAATCTGAGATCCACTATATTATTCTTGTATCTCTTTAGTCTATAAAAAATACTAGATATTACCCTGGAGCAGTAATAATATAGTACCTTTTGAGTTGATTTTAATTGCTTAATAAAATAAAGGACAGTTTTTTACATATGCCCCTCGAAGGTCATTCTCAGCTCCAAAATTCATTGGAAGATGCTGACCAAATTTTGTCATTGCCTTGTGACTTATTTTGTGTCTCTTGAAGATACTGTAATTTTCTACATATTACATGGTGCCGAAAACGTTATATCGTGACATCAACAAGTGGATGGCGCCAGCTGGGGTTTGAATTTAAGGAGTCTTATGATTCCAGACATCTTTCTCCATCACTGTCCCCATTTCTGTAGAATCAGGGAATTTTAGAATGATAACAGGAGTTGAGATGCAGTTCTGTATGACATGTGAATTATTTGTTTGTGTGTGTGTGTGTGTGTGTGTGTGTGTGTGTGTGTGTGTCTTTCAAATGGCTATACCTGCTGCTACCAGCGTGGAGTAGGGGATAGGGTGGAATGCAAGCGAGGGATCAAACTCGGGGTCTCACGCATGCAAGACAGTGTGCTCTTACCCCTTGAGCTGTCTCCCCTGACCTCTCCCTTGCTTAACTGACATATTAAGTGTTAAAGAGCTTTTTCTTGGGACCTCAGATTTACTGAGTAGTCTGAATGGATACTGATTTGGCCACTAGGTGTCTCCTCTTGTTTCTGTCCTTTTGTGCCACACTCTTAGAAGGCATCCAAAGTGGATATAAAGAAGATGGAGACAAGGGAGATTGAAAAAATGAATGGGACCTGCGTTTTGATGGTTCAGCCGCCTGTCTTGTCCTTTACTCTCTACTCTTGTTTCTCCTAGTTTCAGGTTGATATTTGGAAACTCCGATTATTGTTTGGGGCCTTTGATACCTCTCTCTTGTTTATATAATCAGGAGAGTTGGGGCGGGGGGGCACTGCTCCACTCATCCAGCTCTTGTTCAGTGATAAAATAATTGTAACTGGTCTGCAGATAATTCCAAGAACAATTCTGATATAATTTATTATCACGGGAATACTCGTGTTCTAGGCAAATAATGATGGTATTAGTAATTCTAATTTCCCTGCTTTTCAGTATCACAGTCCTTGCTGTAAATTATGCGTATTATCCCCTGGATTCCTCACAGGAACCCTACCAAGTTGTCATTTCCCCTCCTGATCTCAGCGGTGAGGAAATTGATGCTTAGGTTGGCTAATTTGCTCCAAGTTTAACAGAGCGAGTTTGTGTTCTGACCCCCACGCCCCCACCCCCCACCCCCCAAGTGTGGAAGTTGATAATTCATTACGGTGGTGCGCAGTGTGCCTCAAGTGAACAAAGTTTAAAATATGTATAAGATGACCGGCAGGAAGCACTTCTGGAAGAATGGTTTGCTCGTGAGTGCAGAGATCCGTTTTCTGCACTTGCCCGGCAAGAGTGAGTGAGTGAGCGATGGTGTGTTTTGGAGGTGGGCTGCCTTCAGGAAGGCTACAGGCTCTTTGCGGGATTACAGAGTGTGTGCAAGGAGGGATCCTTGCCTTCACTTGCCTCGGAAGCAGCACCGTTATCCTGGAAGCACCGGGGCATTTGACAGCTCAGGTGCAGACCCGAGCACCCCAGGATGGAGCTTCCTTCTCATTCAACTAGAGGCAGGCTAAAAAAAAAAAAAGCTGGGGAGGCAGCTAGGATGGGGTTTTCTTTAAGACTGTTGACTGATCGGATCTCTTTTGACCTGAATATTGTTTCCACGTTCATTTCCAGGTTTCTCTGATTGTCTTTAAAAGTCAGCTCTTGGGGCCAGAGCGATAGCCCAGCGGGTAGGGCATTTGCCTTGCACGCTGCCAGCCTGTGCCGGCCGGGTTCGATCCCCGGCATCCCATATGGTCCCCGAGCACCGCCAGGAGTAATTCCTGAGTGCAGAGCCAGGAGAAACCCCTGAGCATCGCCGGGTGTGACCCCAAAAAGCAAAAAAAAAAAAAGTCAGCTCTTGCTTTTTTTTTTTTTTAAGTTGGAAATAATTTTATTGTGTTTCGTGTTTCTCCAGTCAGCTCCCCAGTGGTGGTGGGGATTTCTGCCCACCATGGCCATCGGAAGATGCGTAACAAATGGGACATGAGAGGACAGTGTCCGGCAGGGGAGTGCTTTCTCTGGGAGTTGGAGCTGGCAGTTAGGAAGAGTCCCCTGTGCTAGCAGTCACACCCCTAGATCTGTCTCCACCACTGTCAGTTCCTGCTCTTTGTTCCCCCTTCCCCACCCACTTCCTGCCAGGGATTTGTGACATATTTTGTAGCAGATCAAATGAGCCCCTGACACCTGATTGCCTGGTACTCCTTGTTTACAGTTGCTTTCCAAGGACACCTAGCCGAGAAGGAAAGCTTAGTGCTGTAATTAAATTTGCATCTGCTCTGTGACAGGGCTCAAAGGCAGCGTCTTTCCCTCTCTCCACTATGAATCTCATCGCAGAGTTTCCTACTGTCTTTGACCATACAGCATCAAAAAAAGACACGATGTGGACAGGTAAACAAACATTGGTTCAGTCTACTGCCTGCCATTACGATGAATATTAAATAAGATTTGCTCATCGTCCTTTCTTACTTGACTTTCTGCTCTTCGCCTCCTTGTTTAGCCAGATTTATAACTAGTCTCAAATAGAAGAACTGTAGCTTGGAGGTGATTAAAAAAGGGTGGAAGAGACCTTTTAAAAAGAAAACAAACATTGCTGAACAATCTGGGTTGGTTTAACATCCTTTGGATTGTACATTTCTCACAAATGCTAATGAATAATTCAGCAAAGCCAAACACAATCTGCTGGTGGTATCTGAGTGTTATTCACACTTGCTAATGAATAATTCCCTTTGGCTTTTATGGAGCAGCTCTAAGGAGTGACTTCTGAGACTCAGATGGGTTATTATTGGGCTATTTGTCAGTGTCCTTGGGGCATTGTGAGCCCAAGCCCAACTTGGCTACCCACTCCAAATACCTTCTCTGATTCTTCTGGGAAACACGCAGCTCCTTCTGTCCCAGCTTTTTAGCCTTGCGTGTTGCTGTGAAAGGGGCGATGCTTATAATAGGATTCAGCACCACTATAATTTCATTGATTCTGTTCCTTCATTGTTTCATTCCAAATAAAGAGGTATTTATCAAGCGCCTTAGTAGGTCCAAAGTACTGAGCATGTGTTGTGTATGTATAGAGAGAGACGAGATTTTCTGTGATGTGTGTTTAAAGGCGCTGTGGGGTAGCCAGGAGAGGCAGGGGTGCGGAGGAAGACGGCTTAGAATCTTTTGGTCAGAACATTCCCCCTCAACCCCCTCACCCTCCTGGCCCACAGGCCCTCCCTCCCACCACTCTTTGGTATGCATTTTAATATGGGTTTGCTGTTGCTGGTGTTGGGTGTGGGTTTTCTTTGCTTTGGGTGTCAGTGAGAGTGATGTCTGTCATTTTATGGTCCAAACCTTTAAGAACTGGTGAACTACTTCATCTCCTATGTCTTCCTCAAAGGTGACCTTGGAGGCTCCTGTGTTCTCAATGGTGGGATATCCATGAGGCTTGGTCTCTGTGAATGACTGTGTTCCCTGTTTCCGATCTCTGTTGGCATGTAATGTGCAGTGTCATACAGTAAAACCTTTTGTATTCATGAGGGACTTTTTATATACACCTCGGGTAGTGTACTTACTTTAGTGACGGGACAGGGTTCAACGCCTGAGCACCACATATGGTCCCTTTAACCCTATCAGGAGTGCAGAACCAAAGTGAAGTAAGCCCTGAGCACTGCTGGGTGTGGCCCCAAACCAAAATAAAATAAATCCTGAAATTTGGGACTTAATTCACTGTGTGGCTCAGCTAGTCTCACTAATACAGAGGAGAGAGAGAGAGAGAGAGAGAGAGAGAGAGAGAGAGAGAGAGAGAGAGAGACAGACAGACAGACAGACAGACAGACAGACAGACAGACACAGACACAAGAGACACACAGAGTCTCATTTAGGAACTGCTGTTCAACAAGATTTTAGCAATCTTAGTAGATTGTGGTTTCAGTCAGGAATGGAAAGGTTGATCTCATGTGGGGACAGAAAAATTTCGTTTCCAAAAAATTATCAAGAAATCTGGGAGAAATAACCCTAATATAAACAGTCATGGAAGTAAGAGAATAATTAATAAGAAGGGTCAGTGGAGCGGACGCTATTATAACTCATATATAATGAATTTGAAATTGCATTCAACATGTTTTATTGATAAGATTATTATCCAGTAATTTTTCTCCTTATAGCTTATGCGGAGACTGATCCTAGAGCTAAAAAGGGCTTTTTATATTTTTAAAAGATTGAAGAGAAGAAGGAATCAAAAGAATATTTGATGAGTTGTCATCTGGGCCCATGAAGCCTAAAATATTTACTACCTGGTCTTTTACAGAAGAAAGTTTGCTGACCCCTGTACTGTCATCTAAGAGTACCACACTCATGATGTGCAGTTTTTGAGAATGGGAGCTTGATGATTTTGTTAATTTCTTTATCTTCCAGCTTATCATAGGGCATGACAATGTAAGCGCATCCTCTGAACAAAAGAACTACTATATATTATATATTATGTATATTTTATGTGTATATATATATATATATATACATTATATATTTGGCCACACCTGGTGGTGCTCAGGGCTTACTCCTGGCTCTGCGCTCAGGGATCACTCGTATGGGGTGCCAGAGGTCATACCCGGGTTGGCTGCACATAAAGGAAACACTCTATTGGCTGTACTATCGCGCCAGCCCAGCACAAGTTTATTGAGGCTAACCACACTTAGAAAATCTCAGAGACAGTGTGCTAACAATTGTCGAAAGTACTAATACAAACCTAGAACTGAGCATTAAATACAGGCAAAAAGATACACATGACAACCCTTTAATGTATGTTCTGTAATCCATAGTCTGGAAGGGAAGGAAGAGAGAGAGAGAATAAGGGAAAGAAAAAAAGAACCTGCCATGGATGTGGGCTGGGGGAGGGGGGGGAACCAGGTAGTTGGTGGTGGGAGATGGGCACTGGTGGAGGGATGGGTGCTGGAACACTGTATGACCAAAACCCAAATATGAACTTTTTAATTATATATCCTTGTAATTGTATATCTCACGGTGGTATAATAAAATACTTAAAAAAAATCTCAGAGGATGGGGACTGAAAAGAATTGAGAGAGGAGGGCAGTTTTGAGGGAGTAGACGTTTCCCTTCTCAGTCTGAGAGTTGTCAGAGGGGGCAGTCTTAAAGGAATAGAAGTTTTCTTTCTCAGTTCTCATGACTGGTGACAGATTGGATTTGTCTAAACCCAATATAGATGGACACTTAGAAAGAAATGTCACATATTGGAAGATTTTTAAGGATTAACACCTATGGATATCAAGTGTCCTCTTGTGGAGCTAGGGGAGGAGTATAAATCAGGACAGAATGGCTGATATGATTTACTCTATGTTGATTTTTAATGATTTTCAATATATAAGTCTCACACACCTGAGACTTATATATTGTTATATAATATGCTTTCACTGATATGTATAATTAGTATAAGATGCAATGATGCTTTAATAAAACTATCTTGCTCATTTGTTAGAGTCAGTATTTTGGTGTTTCTTCTCAAACACTACTATTGTTTATTTTTTGGTATTATTATTATTCTTTTTTTAGAGAGGCGGGTCACACCCAACTCTATTCAGGAGTTATTCCTGGCTCTGTGCTCAGGAACAGAGCCTGGTGGACTCAGAGGACCTTCTGGGATGCTAGGGATTGAACCTGGGTGGACTGCATGCAAGGCAAATACCCTACCTGCTGTGCTGTCTCTCTGGCCCCACATTCTATTTCTTTGGTAACTTTAATTAAATTTCTGTGGGTTTTACACTGATATACTTAGTTACAAGAAGGAAACACAGGCCCACAGAAAACTTGTGTGTTGTAGCACTGTTTATAGTGGCATTGTTGACAGTTGCTAAAATATAGAAACAAAGTGGAGGTGTTCATCAACAAATAACTGAATGATCAAAGTGTATCCCCTGATGGAATTACGAGTAATATCTACAGAGTAATATAAAGGACTATAGTACTTACATATGAAACAATATTGGTGAACCTTGAAAGCATGATGCCAAACATTGGAAGGTGTTAGTGGTGGAATTCAGTAATTTGGCTGCAAGCTTAAACGTGGCCATTCTTGTAAACGGTGTCATTTCAATAATAATTAAGCATTTTAAAAGAAAGCTTTTTTCTAAGAGAGAGCCAAATATGAAAGACGGCATAATGGATTCTTTTTCTGTCACATGGCTGACCGGCAAATCTACAGAGACAGATTAGCGCTGGCCTAGGCTGGGAGTGGGATAAGGTGGATATGAGAGAAGCATGTTGAAGGGCGCAGAGAGTTTATTTTGATGTAGTGATAAAGCTCCAAGTCTGGAGTGTGGCAATCATCGCAAAACTGGTATAATATGCCAAAAAACAAAAAAACAAAAACACCAAACCCTTTGAATTGTACTTCCCCGTGGGTGACTTTTACGTTTTATGTCTTAGACCTTGATTTAAAATGAGTAGCCGCAGTGAGTGTGGGGCAGATTACTCACTCTAATGATGCCTCTGTAAGCAATTGTCAGGGTGTAATTCCTTTCCTATATTTTACTTTGAATTGAAGTCTCCTAGAAACACAATTGATGTATATTCAAATTCCCCTTGACCCAGATCTTCCGCTTAGATCAGTTTATTCCATTGTTTGTACTGGCACATGTGCACAAACAGCAATTAAAAGAAATATTCACTGTGGCATTGTTTGTAATGTCAAGACATCAGAGACATTGTAAGTGTCCACCAGGAGAAAATGTGACATAAGAATTATGAAGGATTTAGGTGTAAAATTAAAGAGGCAGCTCTATATGTACCAATGTGAAACAGATCGCAAGCTAATTAAAATTAGCTTTACTAGTTGTATAACTTGCTTGCATCGAGTGTCTCTGGAAAAATTTTATAGAAATTGCTGCCTTAGGAGAAGTTTGGGCAGGTCATTTAATAGGAGAGAACTTTAGGTTGGGTTGTTGTATTTTCTACACTTTATTGCTTTATGGTGGCTTATGCACAGTAGCTCTGAAGTGGTAAGAGGCCTATGTCCAATCAGCAAAATGTGCTCTTTTCATACATGAACGAAGAGAGCTGGGTCGAAGGGGATTTGACTATAACTCGGTTTTTTTTTTAGATTTCAAGTTAGGAGGGTAGTCTTCAAATATGTTCTTTGAAAAATAAAAATCAGTATAGTTTTTCAGTCGAATCTTGTTTGTAGATTTCAATCCATGTGGAATTATTTGTTTTAAGATTCATGTCCTCCCCCCCCCCAACCACTAATGATGGAGCAATTATGTGGTTCTACAGTAATTTTAACACTGTCTTCTAACCCAAGTGTGTGGCGGCCTTGTATCTGCAGGGCAGGAATGTGGAGTGCAAGGGACAATATCAGATTGTCCACAATTATCTTAATGTCTCCTGTAAAATGATTAATGAAGCTTAGAGCTATAATAAAAGTAAACACGTCTCCCTCAAGACAGAAAGAGTTTTTTTTTTTTTTTTTTTTTTTTTTTGCTTTTTTTGGGTCACACCGGCAATGTTCAGGGGTTACTCCTGGCTCTGCACTCAGGAATTACTCCTGGCGGTGATTGGGGACCATATGGGATGTCGGGGATCCGGGGATCGAACCTGGGCTGGCATGGGCCGGCCGTGTGCAAGGCAAACACCCTACCCGCTGGGATATCGCTCTGGCCCCATGACAGAAAGAGTTTTGCAAGTAAAATTCATAGGTAGATGCGCCTTTTTATTCTTGTTCTTCGACTCATTGAGAGCTTTAAAAGAAAATTCAGAACATTCAACGATAGAGTTTTATTGTGAGCATTTGTTTGAAGACTTGCCAGATTGATAGCCCAGCAGGTAGGGTGTTTGCCTTG
Source organism: Cryptotis parvus (assembly GCA_021461705.1). Lineage (NCBI taxonomy): Eukaryota > Metazoa > Chordata > Mammalia > Eulipotyphla > Soricidae > Cryptotis > Cryptotis parvus. The sequence continues at coordinate 158,372 of JAJIBD010024459.1, forward strand.
CACAGGGCCGGCCCAAACCGTCCGGGTTCAATCCCGGCGTCCCATATGTCCCCCAGCACTGCCAGGAGTAATTCCTGAGTGCAGAGCCAGGAGAAACCCCTGAGCATTGCCGGGTGTGACCCAAAAAGCAAAAAAAAAAAAAAAAATTCAATGGTAGAGTTTTATTGTGAGCATTTGTTTGAAGACTTGGCAAGGAATGGATAAAGCCTCAAAGGGTTCTGTGCTTTATGGGGACTCCTCTTGGAGTTTGTTGGTAATTGACAAAATAAAAAAAAAATTTCTTTTACATTTGTAACTTCATGGAAATGGCAAATATTTTCTGGGATTTTTTTTCTCTTCCTAGGAGCAACCTGATTTTGACTATAATCCCACTCAGGTGGTCTTGTAGGACCTCCCACTCCCCTTTACCTGGGGACTGCCACCACTTGGGGGTGAGCTGCTTGCTCCCCATCGACCCGGCCGGCTGCCGATGAGAACTGACTCAGTGCCGTGGCTGTACTGTAACTGTCCGTTATGAGAACTGGCTGGGAGAAATCTCCCCATTCCTTTAGCGGGGACGTGCGGGTATGCAGGAGCCTAGACTGTGTCTGAAGAGTCCTGCGGTCCCTTGAGGTAAGGTTTTCCGGCCCTCTCCCCAAGGGCAGAAGCCTGGCTACTCTGAGGGGCTGTTTTCCCTTTGGTACTTGTTCCTGCTGCTGGTCCCGCTGTGAGGGGCTGTCTGCACCCCAGAACACCATGCTCTATGCAATTTATTTCTTCCTTTTTATTTCTTAGATCTAATGGGAACAAAGTTTGAAAGAAGCCCTGCTGGCAGTTTGAGAATCTTTCTCTTAGTGAGACCTATTTAGGTCTTTTAACTTTCGATAGACGCTCATTCTCTCCGTGATTTGCGGTATCACTTACTGTGGATATGCGCAGACACATCATTTGTTCTGTTAGACTCTTTAGGAACCAGATGATAAGTTTTTTTTTTTTTTTTTTTAATTTTTGGAGGGTCCCAATCTTCCCGCAGTGTAACTGTGGCTGGCTGGGGCTAGTTAGCTTCTTCAAGGCAAGGCAAGGCAGAAGCTGTAATTTAGAATCCCAGCTCCAGAAGTTATTTTATTTTATTTTTTTGAAACTTCACAGAAAAGCTGAAAGAATTTCAAGTGCTTCAACAAGTTAATGGTGAATTAGGCAAAGAGCACTCTAGAAGGAAATCTCAACAGCAGGTGAGAGAGAGAGAGAGAGAGAGAGAGAGAGAGAGAGAGAGAGAGAGAGAGAGAGGTTAAGGCACTATGCCTTGCATGTGGCTAACCCAGGTTCGATCCCTGCATATGGTCCCCAGAGCTTGCCAGGACCTGAGCACAGAGCCAGGAGTAAGCCTGGGCACAGCCAAGTATGGCTCACAAATAATACAGCCTCAGCAGCAACAACACTTTGGAAAATAATAATGCTGAAATATTAAAATTTGATCTGCCGTCATTCTTTTTTATTTTTTTAAATTATTTTCTTGGGGATTTTGGGCCATAGCAGCAATGCTCAGGGATCACTCCTGGTTTCTGCACTCAGAAATTACTCCTGGTGGTCCTTGTGGGTGGGGTGGCCCGTAAGGAATGCTGGGGATCGAACCTGGACTGAATGGCATGTGCAAAGTAAGCTCCTTACCCGCTCCTCTGAACACTCTTGCCAGCCCGAGCCCTGTCGTATCGGCGAAGGGAAGAAGTGTTATACAATACCCCTGTCAGACTTGGAAGGCGTCTTACTTGAGAGCAAGACAGTGTTGCCGGTAGAGCTGTTTTGGTTTCCTGCTGCTGTTAGTGGTAGATGACACTGAAGAGACACTTGCGCTAGGACAAGTGTGCAAACTTGGTGGACGGCACAAGTTGCAGCGTCCCTTGGTAAAAGGACTGGCCTGTTACTGTTGCTCGTTGGCGTGTACAACATGTGTTAGGAGAAGTAATTATTTTGAGCCGACTGACTATGACCAAGATTAATAGCTCTTGAAAGGGCTATAATGAAAGGCTGCCCCAACTGGCTTCTACATTATTCTTTATTTATCCTGCTCTCATCCCTGTCACCTTTGGGCATCAGCCAAATGTCATTTATGTGAGATTTGCCCCTTGGATGTGAAAGGCCTTTCTTTCTTAATGATGGCAGGTGATGGGGCTGCGGGCTGAGAAACTTGTGCAGTTGACACAGCCCAGGAGGAGGGCCCTGTGGCCAGCGGGGACTCAGGGATGGGGGAGGAGGAATGGGGACCCTCCCCCACCAGGGAGGGCAGGTTTGGGAATATTTGGCTGTCTCGTCTGTCCAGTTGCTGGAGATGGGATTTTGGAATGCACTTGAGGGGCTCCATGGTCACGTCCACGCCCTAGTGACTTCTGTTCGGGAGCATTTGCAAGGTTTCTATTTCGCAGAGGTTTCTATCTGTCTGTCTGTCTGTCTGTCTGTTTGTCTGTCTGTCTACCTACCTACCTACCTACCTATCATCTATCTATCTATCATCTATCTACCTATCTATCACCTATCAATTTATTCATTTATTTATCTATTTATTTATTTATTTATTTTTGGCTTGAACCAGCATTTGTTTCTTGTCTTATCGATATGGAAATGTGTGTGTCATAGAGACTGCAGGGTAATTCCTCTTTGGTCACTCCTTGTGTCCTGTCATGGACTTTTTTCTGGCCCTTGCTGGCCTGGATGCAGATTGTGGCTTCACCTTTCCATGCAGCTTGGTGTGGCGGTGCCACCAGATCAGGGGATGCCTCTCCTCTTTGGGTAGTTTTCAGGATCTTTCCTAGGGGTGTGGAGAGATTGATAGCTAGAGAGAGAGAGAGAGATAGATAGATAGATAGATAGATAGAGAGAGAGAGAAAGAGAGAGAAGAGACTGTGAGAGAATTGAAAGAGGGAGAGAGTTGAAAGAGGGAGAGAGGGAAGAAATAAGAGAGGAAAGAGAGGAGTCAGTATGTGCACCAGAGCTGGTGTATGCCCTTTGCCTTTTGCCGGGGTCCCTGGGAGAGAAGTGGTGCATTTGGATTCGGAGGGCGGAGGCGAGTAGCCCTGCTCCAGGGTGGCCGAGTAGTGCCCCTGAAAGGGTCTGAGTCTCTGAGGACCGCACGGAAGCCACCTGGCGTACCTAGCTATTACCTCGCTGTTTTGGGGTTTTCTTGCGGTCAGAGCAGACCCGAGGCAGTAGACTGTGTCCAGGCGTCGCCGAGGGAGAACATCAGTCTCAAGCCTTCTCCCGCCCTCACTCTTACTGTCAGAATGGGAATATTCTTGCAGCTTCTTCACAACTCAAAAAACAAAACGAAACAGCCCACCAAGCCAAAGAGATGAGCAGGGACTTACTCCAGAGTCAAAGCCACGAGGTCCAGCAGTTTGCAAGATCCGGGAGTGCTGTCAGCAAGAAGGCTGCAGCAGACCGTAACTCACTCAGCAAAGTGATGAGCTGGATCTCTGTAGCGTTCCCAGAACCTGGGTGCTCTCGCCCCCTGGCCGGTCTTGTTCGCAGCAACGGCTTGTTATGAGAAAGACTTTAGGGATTGAACTTCACCTGCGTTGTTAAGGACTTGGGAGCTTTATAACTTTTCAGATTTCAGACATCCAGTGCTTGCATTCTACCTCCTGGCCTGATACAGCCGCTTCCCTTCTGCCGGACTCGTTGGTGTCCGGCTGCCATGGTTGCATGTGGCCAGCCTGCCTCTAATATTATCTATCAAGATAATAGATTTTCTATTAGCTGCAGTGGGTTGCAAGTGATGGTTAAAGAACTCCTTTCAAAGAGGTGCTGGGATGTGTAATTATTTTCCACGATTTTTAAAAAAACTTTTCCAGAGAAAAGGCTGCTATTTGTTTCACTGTTCTCATTAGCATTTGTAAAGTGAACCAAGAGAGAGGTTTTCTGTGCCATGTTTTTTCTTGCTGTTTCTTGCCTTTTTAATTTGAAGAATAGCAGGGCCTTGTCTTTTGTTCCTGCAAGTGAAAGTCCATTCAACTGGAAAACGGAACTGTGTGCTCTTTGTGTACTCAGAGCATCTGAATGCTTCTGGTCACACACTAGTTGCTGTTTAACTACAATAAAATTGTGACCGAAGGAGATAAACATTTAAAGGATAAATGACAGGGCTGTTAATCCCAAAGCAGAGTTTGTAGCATTGTTGTTTTTAGCTAATAGGTATATAGCCTGGAGACCAGGAGATGACTTTTTCAGCCCGGAGCGGAATAAAATCATGTGTTTTGGATCACTGGTAGAAAAACGAAAAGATGCCCCCTGAATATTTTCAAGGGCTGATCTTTTAAAAAGTAGCCTTAAAAAGTGATCTGACTGTGGCGAAACTGTCTCGACTTTTCTTGCAGTTTCCCTATTGCATGGTTCAATCAAAGCTGAAGTATCTTGTCTGAGAAAGACGCTTTAGGGTTTTTAGGTCTTTGCCTTCAGATCTCGATTCTTTCTTACCCCTCTTAAGTTTTGGTTTGCTTGTTTGCTGTTTGGTTTAGGAAGAGCATTTTTTGAGAATTTCCTTTCCTTATAGAAAGGCAGAGGACAAAACTCTCCCCCAGCTCTCTCCCTCTCCTCCCTCCCTCTCTCTTTCTCTACTTCTCTATCTCCCTCTCCATCTCCTCTCTCTCTCTCTCTCTCTCTCTCGCTCGCTCATTCCCTCTCCACTCCCCTCTCTTTCTCTCTCTCCCTCTCTCTCTTCGCCCTCCTCCACTTCCATTTCGGGCAGCTGAAATCTGGATCTCTGGCTATGACCTTTGTCAGGAAGAGCTATTCTGGTTGTGTGAGGTGTCAGCTGTGGGGCTGTTTATTTTCTGAGATATGAAATTACAAGCTTCCATTTGTCCCTTGTTGCCAAGTGGTGTTGAGGTATATTTTACCTTATCTTGCTTTTCCAGCGGATTATTCAGCTTTCCCCTAGGATACCAAAAAACTTAAGTCTATTTTAAAAAATATCATTTCCTTTTATGCATTCATATCTCATTAAAGCATGAACCTTAAACTTGCCTTTGTACATGGGCCATGTAGGGGTAGATGATTAATGAAAGCGTCAGTGCTCAGTTTAGAGGAGACAGCTGGAACTGGCGTTGCCCTTGGGTGGATAAGTACCAATGCAGCCTGCAGAGGCCTGCTGTAGCGAAACTGCCCTGTGCATGTGGGTTTGTATTCGGAAGCCCCTGTTGTAAAGAGCTATCTGGTTATTCCTTTTTTTGTATATTTCTTTGGGGGGCCACACCCAGCAGTGTCCTGGGCCTGCTCCTGGATCTGTGCTGGATTGTTCCTCGAGGAGCTCAGGGGATCATCTGTGTGCCAGGATTTGAACCCCGGGGTCAGCTGTATGCAAGGAAAATACGTTATCCCCTCCTTTATTTTTTTTTTCTCACTGAAATAGAAAAAATGTGGTTCAGATATACTTTATCTACTTCCTCAGGGTGAAGAAGCCCGGGCCTGCACTCTGTGATCTCTGTTATTTAGAGGGTTTATATAACCAGTATAACCAGAGGGGAGATGTGAGGATTCCCTCTTCAAAGGTGATCAGCTCAAAGAAAAATTTATAAGTTGGTATTTGAGGACTTTGGGGTGGGGATAGAGGGGAGATTATTTTCCCTCATGTGGTTCTGTAGTGAGACCCAGCCTCTTGACACATGGAAATTCTGAACACACAACTTTCAATTTCTTTTGTATGATCTCACGTGAAATTTTGAGCTGATAGGTTAGTAATGTCCATTTGAGGAATAGTTCCAACAAGAATGAGGAACACAGTCAAGAGACAGAGAGGAACCTAGAGAAGTTGGAGATACATGGAGATGAGAGGGGCAGTCTCAAAACGTCACAACAAAGTATATTCTTAGATGACGAAAGATATACATGAAAAAGGAACAAGATGGTAAGAGAAAGGAATGTTCCCATGTTTAATTTTGATAGTCGTGATAATATGATTGTTTTTCAAAGAAAGATGATTGTCTTTGTGTAATATAAATATCAAAGGATACAATAGAAATGTGATTGTAGAACTCTTTGAAGAAATATAGGGGCCAATGGGTGTGGGAGAGATGAATAAGATTTGCAGAGCGTTGATCATTATCGAAGCTTTTTATGTCTATTGAGAACTTGCTATAAAGGTCTGTTTTAATAGAACAAATGATCAGAAGAGAAGAAAGTCTACCCTTGTAGAGACAATTGTATAATAAAAATTTGTTATGAAATTGCTCGCGTTGCCAGGTTCAATTCCACAACTCCCCCTCTGGTGCCCCAAACACCTCTAGGCGTGATCTGTGAGCACAGAGCCAGGAGTAAACCTTGAGCACTGCAGGTGTCACCCAGAAAAAAACCTGCAACATTTTTTAGAAAGCAAGAAAGGTTTCAAATAAAAAAAGTTGATAACACGGCTTTGAAAGGATTAAAAAAATAATGTTCACAAACTCGAACCAAAAGACAAAGCAATGAACAAAAACATCAGAGAGGGAAGATATGATATTATAGGCTCTATCTAGGGACCCAGCAGCCAAGTGCAAGAGGTGCAGAATGAGAACCAGAATGTCAGGAGGGAAGAAATGGTCAGTGCTGGAAAGGTGAGACAGCAGGTAAGATGCTCGCCTTACACAGAGCCAGCTTGGGTTCAGTACCTCACACTGCATATGGTCGCTCCACCGAATTGATCCCACAGAGCCTGAGTAAGCCTGGAGCACTACTGGGTGTGGACCCCTCCCACCCCCAGATAAAACAAAAACAAAATGAACAAGAAAAGTATTAAGAAAAGTAATTTCCTTCATCTTTAAGAAATGTTTTGTTTTCAGATCAGAATGCCTGACTGGCCGGCACAAGGGATGGAAAATGACTCTACCAAGACACTATTCATTGTGAAATTATGGTACCCTATGGAAAAATACCCCTGTGTGTAGAGCTGAAATCCGACTGTCACTTCTGCCTTTGCTGGGCCAGGAACTTGGGTTCAGGCTCAGCTGGGCCAAGTGCCTAGAGACAGTGAAGCAGTCTTTTGCTTGGCTAGGGTTTGACTGCTTGCCTGGATGTTGTTGGGATTGAAAGGCTGTGGAGCTCCAATCTTTGTTCAAAGGCTTCTAACCAGACATCCTGTTTTTGGCTCCACTTCCCACAGCACCTGCCTTCAGAAGTGCCTGGTTCCTGTATTCCTCAGCCTGTCTGGAGATGGTGGCAGGAATCAGCTCACTCCTTATTGATCTTTCTTCTTCCTCAACCGTTGCCCTACCAGCTGATTTCAGCCTTTCTTTTCTGTTGCACGTTAGTTACTGAGACTCCCTTTTCATCTTCCAGCACAGGAGATTGGCATCTGCTGTCATATTTCTCCTATTCTTTGTATTTGAAGATTTGTGGTTTGGTTGTGTTTTGCTTGTTTTCTTTCTAGGCCTTTCAGTGAGACTGGGGAAATGTGTGTTCTCTGTCTCCGGCATTTAAAAGGAAGCTCATTTGGGCGACCATTTCTTTTCCCCAGGTTTATTTGCAAATTAAATGCACAGGTTTAGTAATATGTAGAAAACCGATCCCTGCCACACCAAGGCTTATTTCTACCTTCTCTGGAGTACTGTGGCCTTTGAAGACTCCAGCTCATTAGTAACGGATTCTGACCTGTTAGGGCTCTTGCACCAGGCACTCAGCCGTGTGCTGTGTCACCCAACTGGATTTCACAGTGGAGAACATGGGGTGGTTGCTCTGTGTTTGTACTTATTATATGTAGGGGGCCAGGGAAGGGAGGAATGACGAGCAGACGGGGGGGGAATCGTATTATTAAGTAAAAGGTTTCATTGGGCCACAGCTTTAAAATTATTTTAGTAAAATGTGCACACTTTTAGTTGCATTTAGAAAAAAAGAGAAATGGAGATTCGAGCTGGCCCTAATACCGGGGAAGGGCGGTCTGGGACTTGTTTGTCATTTCAGACCTCTGTAGATATTTCAGAGTGTTTGGTTAAGCACCACAAGTTACCTGTAACGAAGTTCGTCTGTTTATCCAGGCTTTTGCTTCTTAGCACTGGATCGCTGCAATTGTTCAGAGTTTGCCTAAGCATAAGTTCACAATGCAGCCATTTTCTCTAAAATCACCTTTTTATTAAAGAAACTCCTCGATATTTCCACGTATTCTGTAGTTATGCATTTCTGTGAGTGGTTACCGACCCCAGCAGTGTTTAATAAATTATTGAACTTTGAAGAACCTTTGAGAAGCAAGGGCTTTATGTGACTGAGCAGCAGACATGAAAAAACGTTATCCTCCAGAGTATCTAACAGACAGAAATAGAGGCTTGATCAGACAATATAACCACCAAGTGAATGATGGTGATACCATGAAATATTTACGCCTGGAGAGCGTGCGGGGTGGGGGGCGGGGGAGAGCATGTGGGTTTTCATCATTTTGGGTCGGACCTGATGCCATACCACTCACCATTATATGATGTTAAAGGAGAGCAGAAAGAGAGAGAGAACGAGCGAAGTGAGTGAGCGAGAGAATAAGAGTGAGAGAACAGGAGCAAGAGCAAGAGAGAAAGAGAGAGAAAGGGAGAAAGGGAAACTAAAGGGAAGAACCGGAGAAATATTGATTTGGTGATACTTTGTTGTGTGCGGTCTGTCCACAAAAGTGTGACTTCTTTTGTAGACAGCAGCCTTACCAAGCGCCACGCTTCAGTCGGCCTTTGAGAAACAGCAAAGAGCCTTAGTTTCTTGCTGCTACAAGTTTTAAAGTTTTAATTTATTCAGTGTGATTTAAAATGCTACAGAATGCCTCATTCTATGACCTGTAAGCATAGACTTGAATAGCAAAGGGCCAGGGAGACTAATATGTATGTTCTTACTTTTAAACAAAATAATGTGATTTATTGATTCACACAGTGCTGCTTTAAATTGATATGTGGTGCACTTATCTGCATGCAGATGAAATTAATCTAACTTTGGTTACTACAAAGGTTTGGGAAATATTATTGGAACTGATAGGTATTTAGAGAATTTCAAATGTCTTCCAAAAGGGCTAAGATTAACATGCCATGCCAATTTGTTTCGACCTTCTGTCTGGTATCTTGCGTGGAAATTTTGCTTTATATTGATAAACCGTTTTTAGATTTAATGGCATTTTGCAGTATCATTGAACATATTTATTGGTGATGATAAAGGTTGGAGGGATAATTTAATGTTGCTTAAGATCGATTAAAAATATTGTATATAGGAGACATTTTTTTTTCTTTTTGGGTAACACCGGTGATGCTCAGGGGTTACTCCTGGCTCTTTGCTCAGGAATTACTCCTGGCGGTGCTTGGGGACCATATGGGATGCTGGAGATCGAACCCAGGCTAACTGGATGCAAGGCAAATGCCCTGCCCACTGTGCTATTGCTCCTGCCCCTCAGGAGACATTTTAAGGAAATGTTTTCACTTCATTTTTTTTTGTGGTAGTTGAAGGAAGGGTCTCCTGTATTAATAAAGGAAGAATCTTCTTTTTTTTTTTTTTTACCTTTTTTCTTCCTCCCCCCCCCCCCGCCTGATTTTGTAATATTTTGTCTGCAGAAGAGTTTGCAAGGGGACCTGTCTGCAATGTGGGAACCCATTTCATACAAAGAAGTTCATAGTCAGTCTGAGACACAATCTGAGAGTACCGGCGAAACATGATATAGATCAGTGTGTGGAGTGTAGTAATCCCCACATTGAAACAGTAGAAGTGAGATAATATTGGCATGTTTATAGTTGCTGAATGATGGCGTGGAAGGAATCGGGATTTTAGAGTTTGAATGATGTGGATTTAAATCTTGCCTTTGTTGCTTACTTGTTTGACTTCTGGGAAGTCACTAACCTGAGACTCAGTTTTCTTATCTCTGAAAATGGAGCAAATGATAATTTACTTCTCAGTTAAAAAAAAGCCAAAAGAAAAAAAACCTTGTAAGCATTCAGCAGAGCGCCCAGCATGTGGGAGTCACTCCATAAACGGTAGCGCCTTTCTCCTTCCTCTTCACTTGGCCCCAAAGGCCTTTCTCTAGGAAATGAGACTTTTAGAAGCTTTTGATTGATGGAAGGAGGAAAGCAGTGAACCAGAAGAGTATTTGAGGCCTGTGGACAACTATGTGAGTTGGTGAGAATAGTGTGTGTGTGTGTGTGTGTGTGTGTGTGTGTGTGTGTAAGTGCGTGATGTGTGTGTGTGTGAGGAGAGAGAGAGAGAGAAAGAGAGCGAGAGAGCGAGAGACAAAGAGGCAGAGGTGGAGAGACAGAGACAGAGAGAACGATTAGACTGATGGACGTGGAGAGGCAAATATGATATTGGTGGTTTGAGATCTTATTTGAACTTACTTGTCTTTCTTTGCTCCTCAGAATTGGAGTCAAGAGTCTATGTAAAGTTGAGAATTTTTTTTCCTGCTGTGTTCTTGAGCATCTCACTCTTCAAATGCAAGAGATTAGAAATATTTGATTTCATCTAGGCATCAGAGGTTTATCTATCTTTGAATTCTGTCAATGACCATAATACTTTGAAGGTGAATATATTGTTGATTTTTTTTTAGCATGATTGGTATCAGTCCATGATTTCTAGGTGCTCCCCATATATTTGTTTGGCAAGTCATAACCAAGGCCTATTGTGCTTGGTGCTGTACTCTGTTCGCAGTGGAAAGTGAGGGGTCCTCAAACATTGAGGTTTGAAGGAACCTCAGTTAGAGGTTCATTAGTGAGCCAATGAGCCAGCACATAGTATTTGGGTGATGCGTGAATAAGGCCATGTCTAGTACTGATGCAAAGGTGGCATGAAATGACTGAAGGGGGGTCCCTAAGATAGCATGACCTGGGTGGGTTTTTTTCTTCAAAGGATGACAAGGTTCGTGGTGCTGGTAGGTTTGCTTGTAGGAAGTACAGAGGTCAGTGGCCAGAACTGGAGAGTCAGAGAAGAAATGTCCGACCTTGGTATACCCTTTAGACTGTAACAGAAAGTTGGTTTTATTTCAAGCATGTTGGGAACCCACATGCTTGAAATAAAGATGGGGCAGGGGGTCGGGGGAGGAGAGAGACAGAGAGAGACGTGTGTGTGCATGTGTGCATGCGTGCATGTGAGTGCTCTCTGTGTGTGTAGTGACCTAATTTTATTTGCATTTTATAAAGTTCCCTTTGCTGCTTTGTGGGAATAGAATTAGGGAGAAAAAGCAGGAGGGCTATGTTGATGGTAATGACTGGGTGGTTTTGGAGGTGGAGAGTCGGGAAAGGGATTTTGGCTGCCTTCAAGAAGGCAGAGGGGACATGATTTGTGCGATTTGAATCAGGAGTTATGAAAAGAAAAGAGCAGGGACTAGAGAGATAGTTCAGGGCTTGAGGTGCTTGCCTTGCCCAAGGCCGACTCAGCTCCATTTCCTGCAGATGGTCTCCTGAGTACTGCCAGGAGTGATCCCTGAGCACGGAGCCTGTAGTTAGCTATAGACACTTCTGGGTATGGCTCCCCCAATTACCTCCCACCCTCACCCTCACCCCCAACCTCCAAATTAAAATGGCAAGAAAAGAGGAATCAAAGTAAAATTCTAAACGGAGAAGGATTTAGCTTGTTGGGCTGAACTGTGTAGCCATTTACTGAGACTGGAAAAACCAAGACAAAGCAGGCCTGTGAAATAAAGTAATTCTTGTGGAACCTGTTTGCTCTCGCAGGAGCTGTCCCGGAGGCTGCTGGGCTGGGAGAATCCGGGCTGGAGGCTCCTGTCCTGAGAATGATTAGCTTCCTTCACAGATGGAAGCCCAGAGCACCTTTTTCATGAATCGCTGTGCCTGGGGCTTCCATGAGCTTTTTTTAGAGCCCAGCTTTCTTGAGCTAAAGTGTTTTTTTTTCCTTTCCCTTCTCCCGTCAACTGGCTTGAGCGCCTCCCTGTCTCCAAGTCCCACAAATGCGTTCCTCACAGGCAAAACCAGAGGATGACGCGTACCAGGAGCGAGATTTTCCATGACAGACTTGTAAGGAACAAGATAATCTCATTGTTCCTCCTGCTACTTAAAATAAAGGTAATATTGATTTGATAGTAGCGGTTCGGGTCCTAAGGCATGATATTGATTAAGCATCTGATGAGAATTTGCAGGATTGCCTTCTAGACCTCCAGCTATGGGGCGCCTCTCCACTGGGTCTGGCCTCTGTGCTGACCTCCGCTGTTAGAAGTGCTGTTTTTCTTAGGAATTCTTGGCCCTGTTTAGTCTAGGCCCTGTCCAAAAAGCATTTATTTTACCTGATGGATGGCTCAATCCAGTCTATTACCGTAATCTGACCTTAAAAGATGGGGAGCTAAACTCTTTGTTCTTAGGAAAGGTGGAGACTAATTTTTTGACATTGTTTCGACTTATATTATCAGTAGCTGTGGGCTTGATATTGAATCTTTGTTGTCAGTTTTTCTATTAAGATGCCATAATCTGTATCTCTCCCCTTTTCAATATTTCTCACCTTTTTCAGTATTTCTTTGGAGTAAGGTTCAGTTTATGATTTTTTTTTAAAAAAATGAAAACAAAGATATCTCTCTCACAGAAGCTTTCTTCTCTTGGTTTATTTGGGCCACACCTGAGGTGTGTGTGGGGGGGGGGGCTGGTGGTGGGGACCATTTATGCTAATTATCAAATCTAGGTTCTAACATCACACCCCTTTGAGCTATCTCTCAAACACAGGGTGTCATAATTAAGCTCAAGGATTGCTTCAATTTGGTTTAATTTTTTAGTTTTTGGTTTTGGAGCCATACCCAGTGGTGTCCAGGAGCTACTCCTGGCTCGGTGCCTGGGAAGCCCCATGCTGGTGCTGGGTACTGAACCCGAAGTCCAGTGTGAAAAGTTTGTGTGTTCCAGCCCTTTCAGCCATCTCTCTGGCCCCAAATGCCATGATGAACACTCCGGGATTTGGTATCTCCTGTTGCGTCAAGGAACCTTGGTTCCTGTGGTTCCTGTGGTATGTATTCCACATTCTCTTCTTTGCAGGTTAGTGTTTGCTATAACATGGCAGATTTTGAGAATATTTTGGACAATTTAGTAACCACCCACGGACAAATCATTTCTTTGCCTAAAGTATTTAAGGGAGCTCTAGAAGACCTCCCAAATGAGGGTCATGTTGCATGTTTGACTTTCCTCCTCTCACAAGACTCATTTATTTATTTCCTCATGTCTGGAAATACTGGCTGGGTTGATATCAGGATTAAATGAGCTAATACAGGCCAAGGCACTTAGAATAGTGCCTCACACATAGTTAAGCGCTTAACTGATGTTAGCTATTATTAGCTGCTGTGATAATAGTTGCAGACTCCTCTGTCATCCGTAGCATCCAGGAAGGCATAAGCATGGGCTCTAATATTTTAATGTATAGGCTCACTGACAGATGTCTCCAACATTTGGGTTTTTTGTTCACATTTGTAATACCATAGAGTTTTTTTTTAATGTATTTTCTGAAATGGTCTAATTCCTGGACATCTTTAATCTCTCACATGGTTACTCCTCAAACAGGGCCACGTTAATTTTGACCATTTACATTTGCCTGTGTTTTTCATTAGCTGCCAGACAGAGCTCAGACTGAAAATCCTTGGCAATTAGAAGAGATAATGGTAACGTGCCCTCGCGCTGCACCCAACACAGTTTAGGTAGATGGCACCTGGCCCAGAATCACAGTGGCTGGTCCATTGCGCCTTGAGGGAGACAGTGCTGGGAAGTGAAGTCTTGGCTCTGTTTGGAGGGAGAAGAGGAACTGTGTTATAGAAGAGGATGCCAAGGGCCTTTTTAGGTTTCTTTGAAATTCTCTGGTTATTGCATAAAGGGACGGCTCTGTCCTGGGAGCTCCGTGGATGGGACGGACGGACTGCGTTGTAAAGTGGAGCAGCGGTCTCTGTTTGGCTCACACGCCAAGTCATTTTGGAGGTGGTTTATGAATCATCTGAAATATGCATTTAATCTAGACTTGTGGCCTGCTGGCGTGGCTGCTACTTTTTTCATGATCTCAAATGTCTTGTCCCTGTCAGAACTTGCCTTGTTTCTTTGTTTACTTTGAATCGGGAAAATGTTCACAACCACACTTGGAATTCCTCCTCAAGTGCGCTTTCGGTCCACATCACCCCCGGCTACCACCAGGACAGGGCTGTTTATTTTGGATGTCCTTTCTGATGTTCAGCTAATTTAACCCACAATGAAGTTAATCCTTGCTTCTTTGGAAAATTACAGATTTACTTATTAGCTGCTTTCGGAGACATTTGCATTTACGTGAAAGTGGGCCTGTAATTCCACGGGCTTTTGGGATCCGTCGAACCCACATATGCAGTGGCTGCCTTTTTTGAAGTTAGGATTTTGAGCAAATCATAACCAACTGCCGGAGTTATCTGAAATTCTCTGTTAAGGTCAATGATAAACGTGTGTCTGACAAACCTGGGGAAGTGGTCTGTTTATCTTGGATCATAATGGCAGAGAAGAAGAGAGGAAAGTGAAGCCAGTTTGAACTCCCAGCTTTTTTAGCATTCTATTAAATTAATGGGCTCCAGCTCTGGATCAACTGTACTTGAGGCCTGGATTCACCTCCTTGTTGTGTAACTTCGAGCCAGCTACCTAATTTCTCTGTACCTCAGTTTCATTATCTGACTAGTGAGGATAATTATGGTAGCTACTATTAAGGCTTGTTAGGATCGGGTGACTTAATTTATATGAAGCATTTAGAACTGAAACCAGTTCATAGTAACCGCTCTACAAATGTTAACTATTGTTCTTATTAAGGGTTAGTAATTGTACAAATAAAAAAAGATGATGGTATAAATCATTAGTCAGGGCCATTTATCTCGGAGATACTATAGGCATTGTGTCTCGCACTGTGGGTGTATATTGGGAGGAGGGAGGTGCTTTCTGCTGCAACACAGATTAGGTCAAAGCTCCCCTTAAGACGAGCATAGTAAAAGTCACTTCTTTCTCTGTCTTACCTAACCTCTGACTCCCACACATTTGCAGTATTTTCTACCCACTGACAAGACCTTCTGGTCCATGTTTTGTCTGACCGTGGATATTGGTATCATGCTAATTGTTTTTATATATGATAATACCAGTATGCGGGAGGGAAGGCGAGTTTGAGCCCTGGCCCGCTATCCCAATAGAGCCTTGCAAGAAGCCAGAGAAATCCCCGCACCATGAGGGCCGCAATTTTTAACATCTGGACTCCACAGCTCATAAGCACTCCACCCAAGAGAAAAGCCAATCTCTCCCTAGTGCGGCCGCGTGGTTCATCTGTAATGCATGAACTGAGAGCCTACTACCGAGAGTACACCACCCACATGGCAGAGGCTGGAAAGCTACCCGTGTCATATTTGATATGCCAAAAAACAGTAACAATTATAGACCTCATTCCCATGACCTGAACAAATGGTTTGAGGCTCTTCATATTCCTGGTGCGAGCAGATGCCCTTGGGGTACTCTAGCATGCAACAGGAAGTATGGAGATGTTACTGGTGCCTGCTCAAGCAAATCAACGAACAACTGGAAGACAAGTGGTACAAGTGAATACCAACGTAGAACTGAGCATTGAAAGTAGGCAAAAAGGATATACCACGATAACCTCTAAATGTATGTATTGCAAGCTACAATGTGTAAGAGAAGGAGAGAGAGAGAGAGAGAGAGAGAGAGAGAGAGAGAGAGAGAGAGAGAGAGAGAGAGAGAGAGAGAGGTGAAAAGTGCCTGTACTTTTTTGCTTAGATGCGGGATGGGGAATCAGGGGACACTGGTGGTGGGAAATGGGCACTGGTGGAGGTGCTGGAACACTGTATGACTGAAACCCAATCATGAACATTTTGTAATTGTATATCTCATGGTGGTATAATAAAAAAATTTTAAAAAATCACTTCTTGTTCTGGTCGCAGTAATGAAAGGGTAAACAGGTCTGTGGGCTGACTTTTCCTTGTGTTCGTTTAGAGATACAAGTTGAAGGCTTTTCTTCCATCTTTCTGCATTGCTGGTAAGGTCACTTTAGGTTATCAGCTCTCCAGCCAGCAGGATGGGGAAGAACAAGTATGCAGAAATCTGTTTTCTATGGACCAAACCTGGAAGTGGCACTCAACACGTCGCCGCCTTCACATTCCATTGGACAGAACTCAGCAGCCAGCACTGTTGGGGACAGTCTTCCAGTCTTCCAGTTCTCTCAATGTGTGCGACCTGGAAAAATAATGTGTTGACTCCAAATTTCAGATATTATACATTGAGTGATTAAAATGACTCTCTGAGGAAATGTTTCAGAAGCATAATGATCGATATGTATATATGATGTATGTATGGAGAGATATCTGAGGTTCTCGTGTTGGTAGTTCATACGTGCGTGTTACGATTGAAATCATTTGGAAGTTGGCTTCCTTGTTTCTAAACCGTTTGCTGGAATTTCTGATAATTACAGTCAATTGCACGTAGTTCCTTAAAGCCAGTATGTTCAAATGAAACATTGCATAAATATACTCCATTTTATCTCTCATAGCAGCCTTTAAAAGCAAAGTGTTGGTTCAGTGGTTTGTTTATTCTGACATTAAAGAGGGCCCTAAAAGTACTCATCATCATGGTTTCAGAGATCTTTCAAATGCAGTCCTAGTTCTGAATCTTTTCTCTTTTTGAGACTGAAACTGTGCTAGCATTGAGGAGAAGGTGGGTGAGGAGGACAGTTGAGCGCATTTTGCGTTTTGAGCTCAGATACTTCTCCTTCTTCCCCGAAGCACCCCACCATGCCCTCTTCCCGCCTGGTATCTCAGTACCTAATAAAATACTTGTTGCGGTGAGACCTAAGATTAGAAATTAAGCTGAACATAAAGAGCATAAAGAAATCTTCCTTTTTCCATTGTCGTGCTTGAAGGCTGGGTTTGATTGCTCCCTGGATTCTTGAGTCATGGATTTATTTTCTTGACTCATCCTACTCTTCTAGGGAGAGAAAGAGACGCTTCTGAATGGGCATTTGGGAAATATGGGAGAGACGGCTTTTCTGATGATGGAACTTACCTAGTAGTGTGGCCTTTGATTCTTCTCGTTGTTTCCCCCTCCCCCAATATACCCTCTGGTGTTTGATTCACTGTATTCAAAAATCAGAATGCCCAGAACACCTTTGAGGTATATTTTGAGGTACATGGGTTGAGACCTTAGTATAGACGTCCTTGAAGGAGCTTGACGCCAGACATTTCTGTGACACCTGCAAGGGGTGTGTTTCTGCAGTAAGAAGCAGAGGGGAACCTGGTATTGGGGCTCTCATCATCCTCCAAATTCAGCTCACAGCAGCCTCATCCTTCACTTTCCTCAGGCCAGAAACCTTCAGCTTCCTCAAAATACTAAACATGGAGTTATTGAATAACACACCAATTCTACCCCTCGTTAACCAAGTTAAATGGAAAGGGAACATATGCCAACATAAGACTTGTGCATGAGGGGCTGGGGAGATAGCTCAAGGGATAGGGGTGCATACCTTGCTTGTGCCAGGCCCTGAGTTTGATCCCTCACCCCTCTACTCCCCAGCCCCCAGGCATAGTCCTGAACCCCCAGCATTGAGGATGCTGTATTGCTGGGCCTTAGAACTGGGTCTTCCAGCCCTATTGGGCAGATCTCTTCGAGAGTGGGCCCTGGGCCTCAGAGCACAGATTGGGGTCCCCCAGAACTAAATGACCAGAACCCTTGTATGTGCTTACCCATAGCAGCAATAATTCAGAATGGCCCCAATGTGGAAATAACCGCAGTGTCCTTCAGATGATGAGTGGATAATCAAAGTGTATTATATGTTATTTGGTAATAAAAAAAGGGTTGAAGTATTGCTACGTGCTTCAAAATGGATACAATTTTGAAAACATACTAAGGGAGAAAAGCCAGTGATAAGATGCCAACTATGTGGTGATTTCATATGCATAGTGATAGAAAGTGAGTAGATTAGTGGTTGGCAGGAGCTAGGCGAAGACATGAGTGGCTGCTGATGGTTATGGGTTTCTTTTTGATATAATGAAAATGTTCTGAAAATTAAGTCATAGTGACAGTTACATAATTTTGTGGATATACATTTTGGAATATGTACTTTAAAAGAGTAAATTGTGTATGTGGGTGGCACGGGTGGGGTTTAGAGAGATAGTTCAGAAGGTAGCTCACTCACCTTGCATGCAGCTGACCTGAGTATAATCTTCGAGCACTGTAGGAGTAAGCCCCGAGCACAGAGCCAGGAGCATGGCGGCAGGGCCCGGATACAGTTCCAAAACAGACAAGCCAAACAAAAAAGATGAAAGGGCCAGTTGTGTGGTATGTGGATTGTATCTCAAAGCCGCACAGAGACGTGGCTTTCTGTCTCTTCTGCTCTCTTCCCAGCAACCCTTTCCCTGCCATGAACACACCTCTTCTGATTCCGCTCGTCATATCTTACTTCCTTCTCTCATTCTTTTTTTTCTTTGGTTTTGGGTTTCCAGTGGTGCTTGGGACTACTCTCAGCTTTGTGCTGGGGGCCCATGTGGGGCCTGGAATTGATCCTGGGGCTCCTGCATGCCTAGGATGTACCCAGGCCCATCGAGCCATCTTTCCCAGGCACCCTTCTGTGTAACCCTCCTGTACTGATCTTCATTCTGTTTCTCAAATGAGGAAAGTGCTTCCTGCCTCAGGACCTTTGCACTTGCCTTTTCAGTTTGGAGCACTTTCTTTCCGCAGGCATCTACCCTCAATCCTTTATTTATACATTTGTTTCTAAGTGCTGTATTCTCAGGAGACTTTCTGCTTATCCTAGAACAACACTGTCTCTCTCTCATGTCCTACCGGTCTACCAATTCCTTTAACTTGTTCTATTTTTCTCCATGTCACTTACTATAAGTCTGACAAAATAGTATATTTTCTTGTTTGTGTTTTGAACATCTTCTCCCACTATATTGAAAACTCCAGGAGGCAGGAGTTTGCTTTTGTTCATTGCTGTGTCTGGAACAGGGAAGGCCAGATTTCTCTTCACCACTTTATTAGCATGAGAAAGACACGCATTCCCGTGGGACTGGCGCTGTTCAGGGAATAAACTGGATCTCAGTGAAAAGTCCAGTGTGTCTGAGGCGAAGTTAGAAATTAGCTACCTGGAAACAGTCTCTACGGAAAAAGTAGTTTTTGGTTCAAGGATGGAGTGTAACTTAGTCAAGGTTATATAAGCCTTTATTGTCAGGTTGTTCTTGGTTTATAGGTTAAGTCTGTCTGTCCTTCCTTTTATGCTAGCCACTTGCATTGTGCAATGGTGCTCTATAAAGTTGGCAGATTTCCTTAATGCCTTATGGACAAAAAGTCCTTTGGTTCTAATCTGCCACCTCTCTGCTGTCTTCTATCTCGGGACCTTCTTAAGGTTTAATTTTAACGAGGTTTTGTGACAGAAGGTGGTTTGGTAAAAAGAAAATATGTTTCTGGAAAGTGATTAATTTGAACTTTCGATTTGGCTCCAGAGGCGTTGATGTTGAGAACGTAGCTCTTTTGTGGTTATTTGGGAACGATGAAGTGGGGGCCAGGGGAGAACTCTCATAATTTCCTTTTCTTATTCCTCGTTCGTAGCCCAGCTTCTAAGCTTAGGCAGACGGACAATACCGTTGGGCTGCAGGCGAGCCGGTGCCCATCGCTAGATGGCGCTGCAGCACCAGGCTGTGCAGGCCTGCTTCAGCTGACTGGGTTTCTAGGTGTCAGGGAAATTGTTTTATTGGTAAAGGGCATAGTGTAATATATTCATCTCCACCCCCAGCCAGCTATTTAATGCCCCGAAACATGCCCCTCTTGTGGCCATGGCCTGTTAACTATGCTTATTTGGTGTAATAATTAGCAGAATTTTTTTCACTAACAGGGGTACTTACCAACACCTCGCATCTTCCCTGCTTTTTTTGTACGTGATGGACTGTACATTCTGTGGGAAGTTGGGAAGGTCAACGCATAACCTCTGTCTGAAAGGGCTACTTTCCGCACATTTGTTGGCCATAGGTTTATATTAACCTGCTGCCGAGCTTCTTCAAACCAGACCTGTATGTAATATAAACATATTTGAACTCTTATGTAATGGCCCAGGGAAGGTTTGTAAACAAAACACTGTTAATTTTCCAACATAGAAAAATAAATGAGTAGCCGTCGGTTGGTTGGATGACACTCGCCACTCGGACTGTGTGTGCCAGGAGTCTGCCATGGGAACCACATTTCAAACCCATATTAGAGAAAATTGCACATGGAATTTTTATATTTCTTTCCATGGTTGTATTCGGCCCCATTTAACTGTGGTTTTACAAGTCCTCTTAGGCTCCTAGTCTTTCTCCACCGACAATTTTACTTGTATTTTTGAACATGGTGAGAGTTAACTAACAGAAGACCAAGCAGGAGAAAATAGGTGTAAAGCAGGAAATACTTAGTGTCACTAACCCAGGAGTCAATTGTTTACCGTCTTGGTGTTTTGGAACTCTCACTTTATTTTATTTTATTTTATTTTAGGGCCTCACTTGGCAATGCATAGGGGTTACTCCTGGCTCTGCGCTTAGGAATTAACCCTGATGGTGCTTGGTGGACCTTATATGGTTCTGGCAAACCCTCTCTACCTGCTGTATTCTCTCTCCAGCCCCTGAAACTCTCATTTCTTAAAACGGAAAATAGAATAACCTCTCCCTTGTGGTCTCTCAGGCCAGGTAAAATGAAGTGAGAAGGCTACAGAGTACTTGTCTTCCAGATAAAATATAAGATGCTGATGCAATTGCTTTGGAAAGCAAGAGGCTTTTCTTTGTTGAGTCCAGAGCGGGTTGTGGGGATTTAGAGACTGGATTAACACGTCTGGGATCTGTGAGGGCGGCATTTGCGAAGGCCTTACTTATTTTCATGCCCCTCTGGTCTGGCTTCAATTCTGTTTGAGTTTTCTGCTTTTTAGCTATATCAAATATTTTCACTTGGCAGTGTGGTCTTTATTTAAACCCACTTGTATGTCTGGGTTTCGTTGCAGGAAACACGCTTTGCAAGATAAGGAACGAGAGTTTTAGGTAGTCATTGAGAAGACCATGGAAATGGGCTCAATGTCGAGTCTCCTCGACGTGGGCTTCCAGGACAGGACATGGGCTGGCTCACCAGGTGGGCTGGTCACAGGGCTGCCCGGGCAGGGAGTGGTGAGGGAAGCCAGTAGACGGACAGTTAGAGATCTTCACTCTTGGGGGGAAAGGTGGGACTGGAGGGCTCCCAGCAGTGCTCCCAGCAATAGGTGGTCACTCCTGGGACGTGTGGTCCTGTGCTGTGACTGCTCAGGGCACAGCCTAGAATGCTGAAGACCACCAGGGCCACACCTGGGGTTGTTCAGGAGTCCCCGGAGTGCTTGGGTTCGGACTCTGGGACTTCTGCGTGCCCGGACACTGCTCTGAGCTATCTCCTTCATCTCTGGCACTCTTGACTTCCAAGAATGTACCCCTGTCATTTTTATTGAGGGCCCTGAAAGCCACCGTCATCACATCAGGCAATGGGTAACCATGAACTGAATAAGGGCCAGCTCTGGGAATGTCTGGTAGGAAACTCCTGTCTCTGTCTTTCTGTGTGCGGACTGAGAATAGCCAAAACAGCTTGAAGATGGCCTCCATTTTCTGCCTGCCTTCTGAATTTCCACGAGAGCATTTAATTGGCAGAACCTAAGATTAACAGATGTGCAAAAAAGGCTCTGGGAAATATACTTCCTAAACTTTCATCGTCTCTGTCATAGGAAGGTACCATAGGAGAGCCAGACAGTCATAGTCACATGTCCTGGTCAGCTTGTTTGAAAGCATGAATCTTTACTTTCAGACAGATAATTCAGTTATGGTCCAGCCACAAGCAGACTCAGTAAAATCAGATATATTGGATATATTATTAGTGGTCCTGCCTTTTTAGAATTTGTTTCTGTTCCCATCCTTTTTTTTTTTTTCTTCCTTCTGTATCTTTCTTCCTTGACTCTCGCTCATGTCTGTTGCCAGCTGACTTTCTGTCCTCACCCAGTTCTTATTCTCTACCAGGCTTTCAATAGCTCCCAACACCCTCTAGTCTTGGTTTCTAACTCAGCAGATTACTACTAGATTGATGTTAAAAATAAATAAATAAAACCCTAAATAACCAGGAAAATAACATGCTTCTATTGTGTCCTGGTCCTGCTTGAAAGACTTTTGTGACTCCTAATTACTCTCAGGATAGAATCCGGAATGCTCAGCTTGATTTTCAAGACCTTCCTTATTCTGGGAACAATCTACTATTCCAACGATGTTTCCCCTTGTTGAAATAGAATATTAGCCTAAGTATCTGAGCACTCATGTCTAGAGAGTCCCATCCTTTACTGATTTTTCAGCTCTGCCCCCCTTTATGCCTGCATTTAATTTTCTACTTTCCTTCCCCCATTTATTCTTCCCATTAGTCACAACAGTACAGAGCTTTTTGTCTCTTCTTTCTTCACACTTCAATAGCATTGTTTACTTAGGCTTTTTTTTTCTTTTCTTTCTTTTTTTTTATTACCTGTAAGGTTAGTTTTCTTTATGACAATATAGTCTCTATTTTTTTCATGTAGACAGTATAAATATTTGTTATGGATTGACTGACTTGTTGATTCTTCATGGTTTAGACATTCACTTGCTTGGGAAAAAGGGAATGGTGGAGGGTCACCGTGAGGGCTGAAGCCAATATGCTGGCTGTGTGAGTTCGTCTTTTGATTTCCAGTGAAAGGACAAATTAACTATTTGCTTTGAGCAAGCTAATGCTGTGTTTTGTGGATTTAGTATTTGAAAAGGGCCCTTGGCTGGAAAACCCTAGAGCCGAGCTCCTTATCCCCCTTTGCCAGGCTGTGCGAGCTCGCCTGTGCCCCTGCGTTGCCTGCAGTTTGCTTAAGAGTGGGTTGTGAAACAGCCATGGAATTTGTCTGTGGTTTCTTGCCAGAGAGGAGGAGGAAGAAAGAATTCTGAGTAAATCAGACATGCAAATTAGCAGGGCCCATGGGTCTTAAGTAAATCACACAAGAGAGACCAGAGAAATTCAGTTTGTCTTCTTTCTGTTTTTTGTTTTGTGCAGGGGGTGTGGGAAAAGCCGGCTATTATATATTTGCTGTAAGCCCAAGTTCTCAACTTGTTGGCGACAGCGCTCTTTGATACTTATAGTACTAAAAGAGGTTTGTGTGTCCGCCCCATCCCTTCAGCCCCACCCAGCTTCTGTTTTCAGGAATTGTATCTGTAGATATCTATCAGAGTAGGAATAGACTGAAGAATTAAAACATACTCAAAACAACATAAAGTTCACCATAAGTTAATATTTTTTGATGGAAAGTAGCTATTTCCAATGCAAAAAATTAGCAGGAAACATGGGATTGCCTTTTCATGTTTGCAATTCTCTTTGATTTTTACCTACCTCAACGCTAGCTTCTCATTCTCACTTTTGTATTCCATTGTACTGTGTTGTTTGGATGAAGTACATGAGCAAAATCCAGCCATTCACAGACACGTAAAAGGGGAGTTTATTCAGTGGCCTCTTAAACGATTAAGTGTGGGTTCCTCTTGGATATTGCATCAGAGCCATGTCCGTGGACTGTTACTGCTCACGTCATTGTATATTGACCTGTTTTGAACCCCGGTGGATCTCTTCCTATGCACGGCTTTCTAGCGCATGTGCTTTATTTGTTTATGTAATGTTCTCAGTTCACTGATACAGCTCGTCCAACCATTGATGCATTTTTTTTTTTTACAGTACAAAGTCAAAATTCTTAACATCTCTGAGTCTATCAAAAAGCCTCAGATGAGGAAGTTTTAGTGCAAAGCAGGGTATGAATTTTCCAAATTCCTGATTTTGGTGTAAAAGCTCTAATTTAATCGTTTGCAGTAACTATAGTCAACTGAAGTGATAGACTTCGTTAATTTTTGAGCAGATATATACCCATCACTCAAAGCTGATGAACTGTTTCTTTTGCATGTCCTTCTTCTCAAGTGAAAGTGTATTCTGCACCTAGATCAGGGGCTCAGCTCAGTCCATAACGTGAATAATCACTTAAGTGGTCTCGGAACAACCACCATTTCGCTTGGACATTTATCCAGATTAAAAAAATTGAAAAAGACAACTACTGAATATTCAAGATTGAATAAATTAATAATTATTACTTCCTTAAGGACGTTCTTAAATGAAAATATTCCCCCCCCCCTTACATTTTCTCTTTTATTGGAATGCCTGGCAATGAAGAAGGCAGTGATGAATATTAAGTTCGGTGCCACGGCTCCTTGCCATGCCAGGGCGGGCACCTACAGTTTTCCCACTATTCTTGTGAACTGGCAGCACACATGTCAACACAGTGGGAAAAAGTCAATAGTTGTATTACTATGAAAATAGTGCTGGGCTTGTGGATGCCTTGAAGCACAGGAGCAATTGGGAGGATTTGAATAGGTCAGGATTCAGAATGGAATAAGAATTTTATTGGTTGTATCTTCAAGGCTAATTTCCTCTTTACTCTGGAACTCTGCCTGAGTGAGGCAATTCAGAAGAGAACAGATTCTCTCCTATTCTGGGCTTGTTCTCAGCTGAGGGACTAATTCCCGGAGCTTGATTTTTTTTTTTTTAAGTTTAAGAAGCTTTTTTGTTGGTAATTGATGTTTAACTTGGATCCATTCATTGTGGCTTTCTGTTGTTGTTGTTGTTGTTATTAAACAAAAATGAATGAGGAGTACTGTTTGTGAGGTGGCCGAGATCACCCAAGGCCTGCCTGTTTGGGACGTTTGTGGGAAACTCTTCTCTAAAAAGCACCAATTTGGGGTAACATGGGAACGTCCTTTCAGGCAATTGGCCTAATTCACAAGCCTTTGATTGTTTTTGTTAGTTAATTTGCTTATTTGTTGCTCTTTGGAAAGTAATTTTTCTGCCTCTCAGATCCCTGTCAGGCTGTCAGACAGCTTCGTCTCTTACTCAGGGTGTCCTAGCTGGGACACAAGGCAGCGGTTATTAGCTGATCATGGAATAGAAGAGTCCCCAATTTTCCAGTTTATCGTATTCTTTCTCTAACTTCTTGGGTGGTTGGGGCACATTATTGAAACCAATTATTACATTTTCAAGAGTTTGTCTTTTCTATTAAAAAAAAATTCCATCGAAGTGCCTCACGGTGAAGAGGAGGAGATTGTGTAACCGCAGTCTCCCCTCTTCACTGGTCTTCATTGTTCGAGAAGACTGATCTCTTTGTGTTTCAGCTTGGCACACCGAAACGTTTTTAATTTAACAGTCCAGCTCCTTTAATAGATCAATTCTCAATTGTGTTTTGAGTTTGGTGTGTTCCCAGTTATATTCACTGCAGCCGCTGGGGCTGAGGGCAGAACAGCAGAGCCATTTGGGGTTTGGCGTAGAGTTTGATCCCAGGCCTCTGTGACTAGCTCACATTAGACAGGGCAGGTGACTGACAGGTGTTTAAGGTGCTGCCGTGCGTTAGATGCCGTCCTCATATGATCCTCGTGGATGCTTGTGCCTCTCTCTGTGTGCTTTTCCCACAACAGGGAAGTCACCGTTATCTGAAGTCACTATTATTTCTTGACTGGACTTCCACACTTCCTGTGTTGGTCTTCCTGCTTCACTGTTGCATGGCACCCTTCACTCATAATCCACTCACCTCCACGTGCCAGTTGGCTACTAAAGGCATGCAGACAGCTGAGCTGTTTTGTGTTGTTGGGAGTGGGCACATTGAAGCATTGCTGTGGACTCCTCCTGACCCCTGTGCATGAGCTCAGTGCTCAGGAGACCGTGTTGTTGCAGCTTAAACCTTAAACCCACACGCGCAGCATGTCCTTCAGTTCTTAGGACTATCTCTCTCTTGACCCCTAACTTAACACTATTGAACTGTAAGTCTAATTGTGTCTTGCACTCCTTTGAGCTCATAAATGACTTATTTTGCAGCCAGAATGAAATCCTTTGCTCAGTCGGACTGCTGAGGCCCAGCAGTGTCCAGCTTCTGCCTGTCCCTGAACTCCTCGAGCATGTCCACTGTGCTCTGGACCGGCTGGCCTCCATGCTGGGCTCGGAAGCCACTGAACTGTTCTTCCTCAGGGCCTTTGGACCCACCGTGCTTCCTGCTTGGACCACGCTCTCCAGATCTTCACTGCGGGCCTGTCTTCTCTGAGATTTGAGTCTGACCTAAAATGACTCCTGCACGGTGTTGGTCGCTGACCAGTCCACTCTGTAGCCAGTTTCCTCTTTCTTAGTTGCATTTCGTCACATCACCTAAAGGAGGGGAGGTCCCGTGGTGCTGTTCTGATGTCTGGGTGTCGGTTTTGGACCAGCCACTTACTGACTCTGTGCCCGTGGGCTAGTGTCTCAACCTTTCCAGGATTTGGTTTTCACCTCGACAAAGTGGATAAAATAATCTTATGTCCCTCCATTGTGAGAATGGAAATAATTGACTACCTATCTCTTATAAGTCATCTCAGACACGTTGTCTATAGCTCAATCAATGCCAACGCCTTGGCATTGATTGTTTTAATATTATCAGTGTTTTCAAGATGATTTTCTATTTGCTTGCCTGTTTATTGAAATTTTCTCATTTGTACCTAGCATGTTATATTTTTATAGGCAAATAAGAGGTCTCTGTGCTCCCTTAGGGTAGAAGTCATAGATTGAGACTTTTTATATTGGTTCATTTATGTATTTATTGTTTTGGGGCCACACCTGACAGTGCTCAGGGGATACTCCTGACTATGTGCTCGGGGGCTCACTATTAGCTATGCTTGGGGGCGCCATGTGGTTCTGGGGAAGATCAAACCCAGGCCTGCTGCATGCAGAGCAGGGCTCACCTGTTGAGTAATCTTCTTGGCCTTGGGCAAGGTTTTGCTACAGGCCAGAGGGAGAGAGCAAAGGAGACAGGACCCAGGCTGTCTCTCCAGCAAGACTTCACTGTATCTTTTCCACCACAGATTGTTTGTCAAGCAAGGATAGGTTTATTCTTAAAGTTCCTGAGACTTTCCCCAAGAACTGAAGTTCTACTCACTTGGCCCTTTATTTTTTGGAGGAGGGTGTGTGGTGGCAACGCCTGGAGGTGCCTCAGGCCTCATACTCTTGGCTCTGTGCCCAGGGATCACTCTTGGTGGTGCTTGGGGGACTGTATGTAATGCTGAGGATGAAACTGGGGTCTCCCCTCATGCAAAGCAACTGCCTTACTCCCAGCACTATACGCATCCTCCACCCCCTCCAGGCTTTTCTAAGCCACTCGTACTCACAAACCCAGAGATCTGTTGAAGAATAAAGGTTGGATGGCCTCTGTTATTTCTGTTTCGTGTATAATATAATATTCTTTACTAATAATGGTAGAATAATATATTTTACTGTTTGAATCTAGGACAGCATTTCACTAAATTTTTGTTGCTCGTTAAAATATGAATTACCATCATCCTTGTTTCAGAAATTATATACTCAGGGTTCAAGAGAGATGAAGTGACCTTCCCAGGGTTATGCAGTTGCCAATAGCTGCACAATACTGAGATATAGACGGATGAAGTCCAAGGTTGGTTTTTCTTTTAAAAAATTACTATTATTATACAACAATAGATATTTCTTTCCTTTCTGGGGGGCAGGGACACACCTGAGAGACATAAGGAGTTACTCCTGGCTCTGCACTCAAGAATCACTCCTGCTGGCTTACGGGAACCATATGGGATGATGGGGATCAGCCGGGAACCATTGGTGTGCACGCCGTGTCCTTCTAACCCCTCACCCCCCACCCACACAAGACGCCAACCAGGCTTCCATAAGATGTGGATAAGAGCTTTGTCATCTACCAATGTTACTTCAGCTTAGTTCCGTGATCAATTGGAAACATACTATTTATGTGGAGGATAAAGGGTCAAGGCCAAGGATTAGATCAAGAGTTAGGCTTGAAAGTGACAGGGAGGCAGCCCCATCAGATGTGAGCGGTAAAAAACACCCACCAACGTTTTCCGTGGTAGCGATTCGGGGCTTGAGTTACCTGAGGACTTCCGTGTACTTTGACTTCTGAATGGAAAGGATGCCTCCAGTTAAAAGCCCTAGTTCAGGTGTCAGACTTCAGTCATCTTATTCTAATAGGTGAAGGTAGAAGTTGAAAATTTGACTCTTGGGTCCTTTCCTTTTCAGGAAGTAGAAGCCGTGATTCCACCTTTATCACCGACCGAACATGATAATGGTCTGTGAGGCTTCACCAACTCATTCTTGTGAACAGCCTGCATTTGTACAGGTTGAAAACACGGAGAGCACTTGGCATAGGGGAGAAAAAAAATGAGAGGTTTTGCCTATTTTCTGCCTATTAGCAAATCAGGGTTCACATTTCTTCTGGGCCTCTTCTAGGCTGTGCCATGGCCTGTGACTTGTCTAAACCTCCTTTATGTACCGGCGTGAAAAGTCAAAGAGAGAGCTTGCCTAAAGTGTCTTTTTTGTGGTGTTTGCAGTTCAGTTGCTCCTTTTGAGAAGAAATAATTGTGACATATTTTCCCTCCACGTGAGCGAGTGACTGTAAGCCCAAAACTTGGCCTGTGATTTCATGGGGTTCGTGAAGTCTCTGAAACGTAGGTTAAGACTCTGCACCAGTCCAGAATCCTGAAAGAAAGAGCCTCCTGTTTTGCTGCCTTCCTAAGTGCTGGACGAGCTTGGCTTCCCTCAGCCTCTTAATAATGTTTAATAATGTTTGTTGAGTGAGGGAATTTAACTAATTTCTGGGTTCCTTAATCACCCTGAGCCTGATATTTGGTTTCCTTTGCCTTAGGCGCGTGACAGTGCCAGCTTCATAACCTCGTCCGGGCTTGCCAGTAGCCATTGCACGTTGGCAATAAATATCGGGGCCTGTGGTTTTGCCCGAGGAAAACTGTAGGGGTGGACTCACAAAATGCTTGGAAAATATTTTTTAGTTTATGGTAACATGTCAGTGTTAAGACATGACAACCTTTGAGAAACAGCACCTCAAAATAACATGAACACTCGGTTGGGCGTGATTGCTAAGGGTTGTGAAGTTAGGCTAATGTGATTTTACTAATAGAATCTAAACTTTGGGGAGAAGAAAGTACTAGAGAGCATTTAATCTAATTCTCCCACACTGATTAATGGACTTGTCCAGGGTGTCTGGGGTCATCAGTTGCAGTTAGTAGAAGTTCAGGGCAGGTAACTCACAATCCGAAAATCCCTTTCATCTCCTACCTAACTCTTTATCTCCCAGGGAAACCATTGCACTCACTCACTTCTGTGTAGTTTAATAATCTTTGAGGCCAAGTGCAACCATTTCAGTGCCAAATGACATCACTGTCTAAAATTAACTCTTATTCCCAGAGTCTCTCTTCCTTCTTTCTCCCACCTGTATAAGCTCCCCAGGGAAAGGACTCTTCTGTTTTCAAGTCGGTACTCAGATCGTTACACAGAATAGGCCCATAATAAATTTTGGCTGGACTAGGGGGGAATTTCTCTGGTAGTTCTTTCAATAGTGTGAGAAGAGCTAGAATTTCATTAAGTTTTTAGTTAATGTTTTTTGCATCTATTGTTTTTTGCATCTATTGTTCATCATATACTATATGGAGGCACAAAAAGTGAATGAGGTGTGATGTCTAGTTTCAAGAATTTACAGTCCAAAAATAACAACAATAAAATCAAGAGCAGCCGACCAGACTTGGCCTGAAGTATTTTTCAAATGTAATTTGAATGCATGATCCATGCTTTCCATGTCTTTTACCCTCCTGCTCTGCTCAGTTAGCTGCCGAACTTTTGGATGGCGTTTGCGTTCAGGTTATAGGTTCTGTGAAATCTTAATATGTTTGTCCATCACTTTAGAGATGCTTGTGTGCACGTCCACACACACACAGACACACACATACACACAGGCATACACATACACACATCTATACATACTCCCGGGGATTCTGAATCAGTTAGACTTTGATTAGAGCACTTTGAATTGTACTGAAAAACTTTTATGTAGTATAACACTCTTTGGGGTAGTTTAACAATCGCAGCACCATAGGCAGTTGTGATAACAGCAAAACCTGGCTAGATTCTTCCTCTACTTTATAAGTGGGTCATGAGCACTGGTACTTGGTCTTAGACCCTGCATCCGATTCTATCTATGAAGACTTGGAAGACTTTTGTGTTCTTTTCAATACATCTTACTTATAGGAGGATCTGTACTACCACACACATGGATTTGCTGTCATGCACTTAACACTCTGAAAACCTCATGAAATCATATAGACAAGTAAATTTGAAGTCTCAGGTGAAACTTGAGCTAGCAACACCCGTCTGATGCTCTTTCCCTGTTTTCATGTGGGAGTCTGACTACATTGAGCCCATCAGTTGCATCTGACTTCCCTTACGTGGTGACTTTCAAGAGTGGCACATGGGTGATGGGTTTGTAGCTTTCTAGGCTTCCTGTTTATGTAAAAAAAAACCTGTTTTCTTACTGAAGTAGTGCACCAGAGCATTATGTAATTTTTAGGTGTGCACGGATTTCTTTTCCTTGCTTTGGCAGAAAGAGAGCCAGACGTATCTCAGCAGACCTGGAAGCAGGAGAGCTGTCAAGGTGTTGGCAGTGATATGCTCCTCTGGGTGGGATTCAGGGCATCCCACCAGCAAAAAGGAGCTGAGGCTTAAATGATTTCTCATTTGGGTTTTACTTACTATAATTGCTCACAGTGCTAAATTGGGTGTGACAAACCTAACAGGTAATTGCCAAGTAGGTTTTTTTATATTATTATTACCATCCTTGAATAGAAAAGTGGTGTACCTTATGTTTAAAAAAGAAAAACGAAAACACCACAGCAACAAAAACCAAAAAACCAAATTTGAGAGGAAAGAAAAAAAGTAAGACTTTAATTTGGTATGTTCACCTATATCAAAACTCTTCCAAAATTGAATCAGTCACGTCTGTCAGGGTGGAAATACAGACTGAAGAAAATGAGAGAGTATTTGTAGTTTATGGGCAACTGTTAAAAATGGTTAGGCTTGATAAACTTTTTCTTTCTTTCTTTCTTTTTTTTTTAAATAGGAGTCGTAAGTGTTATGTAGCTATTGGAAAAGATCGTCTCAAACTACCTGTGATAGAACTAAGATTTTTGACATTAACATGGCCTATATATTATTTTTATGTATGTGAATATCTCAGTCGACTTCATTAATGACTTTGTTGGCTCAACGAAAAGATTTTTAAAGCCAGATTGAAGAGCAGTGTATCCTGAGAACATGTGATTGGGTGTCCCCGTGGCTATTTGTTGAGTGTCTGCCTTGTGCTGGGGAATGGAGTCAATAGCATAGAATGGCAGTGTGTGAGGAGAGGGATTTTTGTCTTGGTATTGCTTATTCTTAGTCACTAGAAGAACACCTCGTATAAAACAGATACAACATAATTACCAAAGGAAAAGACGGTTGCTTATTTGATCGCTGCTTTGATGGAGTTTAGTCTTAATAGGAGAGACGGACAAAAAACAAGTATAAATAAACAGGAAGGATATATATATACATGTATATGTATATATACACATATACATATATGTATATATACATATATACGTATATATACATATATACATATATATATATACATATATATG
Organism: Cryptotis parvus; assembly: GCA_021461705.1. NCBI lineage: Eukaryota > Metazoa > Chordata > Mammalia > Eulipotyphla > Soricidae > Cryptotis > Cryptotis parvus. The sequence continues at coordinate 189,834 of JAJIBD010024459.1, forward strand.
TATATATAAAATACGATTTAGACTAGAAGGAGGGTCGTGTTTTGGATAGAGTGGTTAGGACTGCATTATAGAAATGGGTTGATGAGAAAGAGAGAACCTCAGAAAGCTTGGAGGTCTCTCAAACAACTCCAGGAGAGATACAGTTCCTCAGTCCAGAGCCAAGGGTAACCCCTTAGCATTGTCGGGTGTGGTTCCCAAGTAGAAAACAAACATCAACAACACCAACAGCAAAAAAAGCTGGGAGGAACAGGAAGAAGGCCTGCAGGACTAGAGAATGAGATTAAGGAGGAGAATTGCTCTGTCTTGGAAAGATGGGAAAGGGCGGGTTTTATAATAATTTTATTACATTAGGATTTGTTTGCAGTGACACCCATGAAGAAGTTTGTAAACACAGGAATGAGAAGATCAGATCTTATTTTATTGGTAAAAATAAGTTGCTCTGATTATGATGAAGGACAGACTATAGGTAAGAGACAAGAAAGACAGCAGGAGTAGCTAAGGAGTGAAAGATGGCGATGTTGTTCTCCAGAGAAAAGCAGTAGGCATAAGTGGTTGGATTCGGAATGTATTTTGGTAGTCAAGTTCTATAGTAGTGTCAGAAAGTTATATCAGAAAGTTGATACTTTCTCTCTCTCCATAATGGATCTTTCAAAGTGTTAGTAGGTTTATTAGTTTACTGGCCATACATGAGGAAACTACAGTCAGGTGTTGCTTAATTTTCCAGGCAGGGAGGGATCTCCGGTGGGTGGTGGTTCTGTCCATAGGATATATCATATAGTCTGGGTGTGGGTTGGCTATGTATATCACTTAGGCATGTGACATTCGTACACCAATGAAATCTATCTAGGCATTTATCAGAGCCTTTTTGAGTCATTAAATGATGCACTAATGTGCTGTTTTTTTGAAGAATGGAGAGTACTTTTTGAAGACTGGAAAGGAGAAAGTGAGATTTTTGTGTTGCTGTGGCTCTATGGTTCCAGGCATATTTGACACCGTGTGTTCAGAGCAGAATGACTGCATACTCCGTGTATCTTCTGATGGATCAGAGCATAATGAGAAAAAAATTCATAAAATTCAACTTTGGCTCTTGAATGAAATAGGATTCAGGCGAGATTATCTCAAATCTAGTTGTATGAGTTAATGTGCCTTCTTATAAACACAAACATCAGTTATGCATTTAGAATGTCTGATTTACTATCCTGGATTCTTTGTGACTGCTGTAAATTTAGTGATCCACTTGGGTAATCTCTGTTACTCTGAAGTTTTAATGGGTAACAGCCAGAAATGGAGTGAGAGCACATAAAAGCAAACTGAAATGCTAATAGCCAGTACTCTGAAACCATTAACTTTTAGCTGGTTATTACTAACCCAATGTTGGAATACAAGATGGCACAGAGAATGATTTAAGCACTGTTTTTTTTCTTCCAGAAACATCATTTCTGAGTGGGGAGGGGGTGGTGTCGGCGGCATATGTATTCAATTTCCAGTGCATTTGTTTTGCACTCTGTCAGTCTCTTTTTTTGAGGGAAGTCGTTATCTACTTTGGAACTTCTTCAACTTTATTTTCCCCACAACCCCTTTTTGCTTGAGAAATGAAACACAGACCAGTGCTACTGGAAACACTTTGGATCCATGACCTGGTTGAATATGAATGAATTTTTAGTCACTGCACATTATTCAGAAACCTTTCATTCTTGCCTTTTTTTAAAAAAGATACCCCATTTTAGTTATGCAACCATATAATGGGGTCCTGAGTGCATTGAGTCAAAGAGGAAGAGTAAGGAAGAAATGGCTCTGATATCATTGGAAGGGGCACACCCGGACATGGGATTCCTTTTCATGGAAAATGCAGTCAGTGTTTAGTACTTGAAAACTTCCTATCATTTTGGTAACCATAACGCTGTGCTAGATACAGCCCTTCCGCAGTGGAGGTCACTTGATGCCCGTGTTTTCCAGATGAGAAAACATTCATAAAATTGTTCAGGATTTGCCTATGGCTGGACTATTGCAATTATTATAGAATTCTTCAAAGTTAATTCATGAAATCGTATGTATCACATTTTTCTATCTTTCCTAAGAATGAATAATGTTTGATGTACAGCATAACTATATGCTGTATTTTAATGATCTGTTTGTCCAATGATGTGTCTAATGTTTTGTCTTTGAATAGTGTAGTATGAACATTGGGGTACAAGTGACTCCGTGATACTCTGCTTACTTTTTATTTTCTCTTTTTTTTTTGGGTGGGGAGGGCACTCCCAGTGGTTCTCACGGCTTACTGAAATGGCTCTGCACTCAGCATTTACTCCTTATGGAACTTAGACCATATGTGGTTCTGGGGTTGAACTCAGGTTGGCCACATGCAAGGCAAAGAACCCTACTGTCTATACTATCGCTCTCGCCCTGCTTAAATTTCTTTTGGTTGTATGTCCAGAAGCAGCTTTGTGTGATCATATGGGTATTAATTTCTGAGAACTGGCCACATTGTTTTCTATAATGGCTATACCATTTTACATTCCCATCAACAGTGGATAAGAGATACAGTTTCTCCATATTTATGTGTACTAATCCTTGTTATTCTCTCTGTGTATATGTGTGGTGTGTATATGTGTGGGGTGCGTGTTTATGCTTGGTCTTTTTCAGTTGTTGTGAGTTAATCTCCAGAGCTCTGGAGTACTTTGGACCATCTTTCCCTCTGCTTGATCCAAACCTACGGATATGTCCGTTCTTCCCCTAAATGACCCCTCTGTGGAAGTCTTCTCCCTGAATCCCCTGATCTTCTGTTTCCTCAATCTTTCTGAGTTTGATTATAGTTTGCTTGTTTGTTTGCCATTTCTAGAGTGTAATGAGTTCCTGGAGGTCAGGAATATTGGTCTTAATGTCTCTGTTTTGAGTCCACTCTCAGTAGTTGCAATGTCTGGGCTGTATAAGCCAATCATGTCTAATTAAAGCTTAGGTTTAAATAAGCTAATCATGTCTAATTAAACGCTTAGGTTTAAATAAGCCAATCATGTCCAATTAAACATGAAAATATTGCAATATGCAATCTGGACTTTGTAGACAAATTATGAAAATTCAAATCCTGTTTGACTCTTCCTGGCTCTGTCTTCCTCAGTCAGGTATTTTTTTCTAAGTTTCAGTTTTCAAGTCTCTTCAAAATTTCAAGAATGGCATATAATTTTCATAAACTCTTTTTTTATAGCTATTATGGTAATTAGCACAGATTAATACATCTCTTGCAGTCAATAAACAGGAAAGAGGACAGAAATCAATAAAATTCCCAACATTTTTGTCTGGCTGGTGATACATGAATTTAAGAACAAAAATGGAAAAACCGGAAGAACATTGGAAAGGCAAATATCACCTCTGACTTAGGACTCCTTGAAGATGAAGTGATGGTGGATCATTTGTGTTCTAATATCCTGGAGACACTTTTATTTGTGGATTTGAGCTGAAAGTGGGGGTTGAGTATGATTTGTAATGAACTCATAAGAGGACAGGATTGCCTAGAGGGAGAAAGTTTTGTAAAGTGAGAAGGGGAAGAAGAGTAGGAAATGTCTGCTGCTGTGGGCAGAAGGAAGACCTGAGTGGATGGAGAAGGAGGCAGCACAGGAAAGTCTGTTAGAGCAAGGTGGACTTTGAGTCAGAGCTGCAGGTCACCGTGGTCAATGCTTCCATGACAGAGAGTGCCAGTGTGTTTCAGCAGGCAGACCGGGGACCTTGGGAAGAGGTCTTTTATAGAGTGGCAGGGGTAGGGGGCTAGTGAGATAGGGGGGCATTTGCCTAGTGCGCGGTTGACTCAGGTTTGAGCCCAGGCATCCCATATGGTTCCCTGAACCTGCCAGGAATGATACCTAAGCCCGGAAATAGGCGTGATCCCTGAGCACTGCCAGGTATGGTCCCCAAGTCCCACAACCAACCTCAAAGAAAAAAAAAGAATGGTAGGGATAAAACAAGGTTATAATAGGACAGGAGGAAATCAGACAGTAGGAACTGGGGATCTTTCTCTTAAATTGTTCATCAAGGAGTTTGTAGAGAACGGAAAGATGCAATGGGGTGCTACTGTAGAAAAGCTAAGGAGGAATTAAGTAATTGTTTGACTCATTAAGTAATAAATCATGAAGTAGTTTCTTCTTTTGGGCGACCACACCTGGCAGTGCTCAAGACTTACTGCTGGCTTTGCACTCAAGGATCACTGCTGGCTGCGCTCTGGGGACCAGCTGTGGTGCTGGGGATCAAACCCGGGTTGGCCAGCTGCAAGGCAAGTGCCCTGCTCACTGGCCCATGAATAATGAAGTAGTTAGTAAATTCTGAGACCACTTGGATTTTTCCTAAGGTCTGAATACAAAGGATGAAGAGACCCCTGGAGAGGATGATGAGGCTAAATCAGACAATGATGACTGGCAAGTGACCTTGACAAAGGCAGCAAGGAGTGGCACCATGAACACAGGCAAACGTGTTAGTCTAGGTTGTTTACAATTTTAATTACTTCTTCTGCCAAGTAAGTGTAATAAGTACAAGTGTAGCAGTATTCTCTAACAGCAGTTGATTGCGTGGTTCTTTCCAAATTACAGCTAGTTCAATTGCACCTTCGTGACAACCTTGTGAGGTAGGTGCTATCACTGTGCCTGTTTTACAGAAAGGGAAACCAAGGCACAGGTTGGCTACCTAACTTACTCCAACAAGTAATTAGTGGAGTAGAATTTGATCCGTTTTTGGAGGCAGGAGGGGCACATGCTGCTAAAGCTCCGTGCTTACTATGGAGCCTGTGCTCAGGGGTCCCCCAGGTGGGGATTGGGCTCAAACCTGGGTTGGATTTACTCAAGGCAAAAGACCAACGTACTGTCTCGCCAGTCTCGGAGCCTGTGATCTTAATCTTTTTGGTTGGAAGCTACACAAATAACTGTCTGTCTGAAGTTAAAATCGGAGTTGCTAGGCGGGAAGTCTGGTTGTCTGGTCATTGCATCTCAACTTGAGGTGTTGTATTTTGAGTGAAATTTGCATAATGAAATGGCACTTGTGACAGGTTAGGTTGCAAGACTTGGCATATTTGTAGAAGAGTAACTTTATTAGAATTATTACTCTCTTCATCTGACAAGTTCTCAATACTAGTTTTATTTTTATTAGTAATGTAATTGGGAATGGAAACTTGAGAACATCAAATCACATACTGAAAAAAAGGTTACTTGCTGATGAAGTTCCAGTATGCCCCAACCAAGAAATTGTAATATTACCGAGTATATACTGACTGTCGGAAATCCAGGTAATAGATAAATGAAAGCACAAAGAGTAACCTATATAATATTCTAGGCCTCTGAAATCATGAGTAAGTAGCTTACTGTGGCAGCTGATTTGAACTCTTCATCACTGATAGGCAAAACTAATAGTGTGATACAACAGTATCAGCAAAGTGATTTTGTTGTTCTTAAAGCAACATGTCCTACATGATGTGCTCTGTGGAAAAGCATTTATTTAACATTTCTTTGGGCAGCGCATGTGGCAGCAGCAAACCCACAGAAGGACAGTTGAGTCTAAGGCTTCTTTGCTGGGCGGCCAGCAGACCCTTGGGGAAATTCATTGCTGGTCTCCTATGGCACATTGCTTGGTTGTAGTTTAATGGTTAAAGTTTTGTAAAATGACAAAGAAGCCAGAAATCTTACTGGTCTCAAGTGACTGTTATTGACATTTGGACTGCTAGCAGGAGAAGAGGCTGATGAAGCTAATGGTAGGCTGGGTGAGACACAGGGTGAAATCTCTTAGACTTGTATTCTCAGACCCTCAGGTAGACTATGAAGAGGAACATTGGGTAAGAGGGTGCCTCTCTTTATAGTAGGGCACTCCCAGGTTCTTGGAAAAGAGAGTTTTGTAAGTTGAAGTAAAAAACAGGCAAAACTTCCTGAGTCATTATCCCTGAGTACACACCCAGCACTGTTCAGGGGCCATTCCTGGCTCTGTGCTTAGGGGTCACTCCGGCTAGCCCAGGGTTGACTGCATGCAAGGCAGGTGCCTTATACTTTATACTATTCTGTAAGCTCCTCCCACTTTTATTATTATTATGTGATCTTGTTCATAAGATCAATTATAGACCTCATTCGGAATGGATTGAGGCTCTTTATGTTCCTGGAGCAAGCAGATGCCCTTGGGCTCTACTAGCATGAGACAGGACATATGGAGATGTTGCTGGGGCCCGCTCAAGCAAATCGATGATGAACAGGAAGACAGTGATCTTGTTCAGATGGATGATAGGAATTTTTCTCTTCAGGAACGTCCCCCTCCTCCCTCCCTCTCTCTCCCTCACTCCTTCTCCCTCCCTCCCTTTCTCCCTCTCTCCCTCCCTCTCTCTCTCTTTCTCACTCTCTCTCTGCAGCTCTTAAGGCTCACCCACCTGCTGTACCAGGATTCTTCTCATTTGAAACTTGCACTACACTCTTTAAATTTATGATTGTCTGTAGGAACTGAAATCAAGTTGGTGAGACAAATGGGTTTTGATATTCAAATTATTATCTTAAGAGCTATTTTGTACTTATGATTTTTACTTACTAAACAATTTTCTTTTTGAAAGAAAACTTAGGAGAACTTTGTGGAAAGAAATTCAATAGAAAGCTTTGTCGAATACTTGGTTTATACATTAGTAGCAGTGAAAGGTGCTGTTTTAGGAAGGGCATTTTAAAAGTGCTGGAAAATGTAATGTTACAACCTGGTGCAATAAAAGTGAACTCCATTAGGAACTAAATAACTCATTGCAAATCTGCTCTTGCCGAAAAAAAAAGGACATAAAATGAATTCCAAATAATCAGCTTGCAATTTGAAAGTTCTAACTAGCCTGAATATATCAGTTATGATGACCAGTTACTCAGGGTGATTAACAAACAATCAAATAAGGCAAGCTAAGTAGATTTGGTTTTCTATTTATTTATCAAGTCGCCAAGATTTAAAAGTTTGATGGTAGTTGGTGTAGTAAGTTTATTAAGAAATGGGTCTTGTCTGTTGAGCATGAAATTGATGCCGATTTCTTGGAGGGTAATTTCACAGTAGCTCATTAATCTGAAAAGAGTGAAAGTTTTCCTGGACCAGGGACTTGGTTCAGAGTTGAACCCAGGCTTTCCACGCAGGAGCCCTGATTTTGGTCCCTGGCATTCCATAGTCCCCTAATCCCTGTTGAGGATAAATCTGCCACTTTCTGCTCAGCATTGAAGGTGACTCCTTCCACCACCACTACCACCACCACCACACAGGCACACACGCACACACACACACACACACACACACACACAGTCAATCCTACACCTTTACTTTGGGGGATGGATGCAGAGCACCTCATCCAATGATGCTCAGGGCTTTGCACTCAAGGATCACTCCTGGCTGTGTTCAGGGTATCAGGGATACCCCAGTTGGTGGCCAGCAAGGACTCCCAGGTCCTGCCTGCTGTACTGCCTCTCCAGCCCCCAAATCATACCCTTTTGGTTTAATTGATAAAGCTGCTAAGAACTTTTAGGTGACTCTTCTGTTCCTTTTCCTAAAAAAAATGTTCAGTGAGCTTGCAGTTGGTGCTCATCTGCTCTGAACACATAACAACGGATTCTGACACATAATATTAAATAAAAGATCAGAAAGGAACCAGAGCTGGGTTTACAGATAAGATTGGTTTGTGGACCAAAGAGAACTGAATAAAGGAATAAGCAAAATCCAAGCCTTGATCCTGCAATGTTTCCAGGTGGAAAACAGAAAGTAACACTTGGGAGTTTGGGTCCTTTGGGGACCAACTAAAAGTTTGCTGCTGGAGGTGGGAGCTCACCTAATGAAAGAGATGGAGAATGGAGCTGCTCTTTCAGGAAAGGAGAATGAAGAAAGAATGGTGGGGCGGAAATAGCTCGCCTGTGAGTCTTTGTTGTTGTAGTTACTGTACACTTGGTCGTAGCAAAGAGGATGAGAAATGATAGTTGTTATTTTAAAAAAATTGTTTTTAATTGCCAGTCTCATCCCCTTCTCTTTTCATTGTTGCTGATGATGTAGCGATGATCAGGGGTGGTGCGGCATGCCTGGCAGTGGTACAGCACTCAGGGTTCAATTCTGGATGGCTCATTGGACTGTCTGTGTTGCCTGGGATTGGCCTCATGTAAGGCAAAAGCTCTAGGTAGGGCTTTTGTGCTGTCTATCTCTGTGGCTGCACATTTTATCCTTTTAATGTTATTTATTCAGTTTTCTCAGCACTATTAGATTTTTTTTTTTTATTACTGTTGAGTACTTTTGGCTACTTTGTAAGACATTAATTGACCGTCGGTGACTTATTTCTGTTTTGGGGTAGAATTTTGATTGCCATTTTGATTTCTTAGAATGTGATAGGTCTGTTTAGGTGTTCTGTATCTTCTTGGTTCAGCCTTGGAAGGTTTTTTTTGAATCTATGAATTTATCCATTTCTTCTAGGTTCTCCTGTTTCATGGCATAAATATTCTCAAAGCAATCTCTGATGATCCTTTGAGTTTCTGTGGTGGGAATCTGCCCTTCATTTCTGACTGGGTTTATTAGGGCTCTCTAAATGCCTCTCTGTCTCTCTCTGCCTCTCTCTGTGTCTCTCTGTATCTCTCTGTATCTCTCTCTCTGTCTCTATGAGTCTTGCTAATGGTTTATTGATCTTGTTTATTTTTTAAAGAACCAAACCCTCCGGGTTTGGTGTTTGGTGGGCCTCTAGGGTCCTCTCCCCTGTAGAAGCTTTATGTATGAATTCTTGCCTGGTTCTGAAGCTCATGAGACTTTTCCTGAGAAGGCCCGAACTACTGCTTCCACTGTTGTGGTTTTGGTACTTTAGCTGAAATCAGGAAGTGTGTTTGCTTGTCTTTGTCGTTCTTTCTCAGGATCAGTTTTGCTCTTTGGGGCCTTTTGTGCTTCTGTTAATGTTTTAGGATTTTTTTTCCCTACCATTTTGAAAAATGTCTTAAACAATTTGATATAAACTTCTCTTATAGCACTTATTTTTCTGCTTCCCATAAGTTTTGGTATGTTGTGTTTTCATTTTTGTCTGCTTCAACATATTTTTAAAATATCTTTTGTTATTATGTCTGACCTATTGGTTGGTTGTTCAGGAGTGGGGATTTTTTTTTTTTTTTTGTTAACTTTGCAAAATGGTTGTGAACTTTCCAACTTTCCAATCTGTTAGTGATTTCTCATTTCCTACTGTTGTGGTAGAAATGATATTTGGAATTATTTCAATCTTAAATTAGTCAAGACTTGTTTTGTGGGCTCACCTATGATCTCTGGATAATGTTAAATTTGTGCTGGAGAACTGTGCACATTCCGCTGCTGTTGGACTGAGTGTTTTGTCCATGTCTATTAAGTCCATTTGAAGTAAATATATCTTTCATGTCTGTTTCCTCAGTGATTTTCTGCCTGGATAACTTATTCTTGAAGTGTGGTATTGAAGTCTTACACTGCTGTACTGTTTTCTGTCTCGCTATACATCAGTTAGTAGTTGCTTAACTAGTTTATGGGGTCCAGTGTTGGTGCATATGAATTCATGATTGTTAGATAGTCTTCTCAGTAAGCTGACATCTTTATCATTATATAATGGCACTCTGTCTCTTGGTACAGTGTTTGAATTAAGGTTTGTTTCATTTAAATATAGTTACCCTGCTCTCTTGTGGTTTCCACTTAGCACGGACTGTGATTTTACATCGCTTCTTAAAGCTTGCTTCTTAAAGTTTGCTTCTTAAAGCTTGCATCTCTTGTAAGTAGCAATTAGTTAAAAAAAAACAGCAATAATGTATTTTCAGGGGCTAGAGGGATAGTAAAGGGGCCAGGGTGCTTGCCTTGCACATTGATTATGTGGGTTCAAACCCTAGCACCCTATATGCCACCTGAGCCCTGCCTGGAGTAATCTTTGAGCACAGAGCCAGGAGTAAGCCTTGGGCATGGCCAGGTGGGGTTCCAAAAATATATGTTTTTGATATTACATAGCTTAATTCATTTACATTTAGATTATTAACAGGTAGGAACTTACTAACGCAGTTTTTATTGTTATTTTATACTTCTCTTACTCTCTTTAGGATTAAAGACTTTTTATAGACTATGCTTTTTATCTTTTATCCCCTTTTGTTAATTTTATTATGCTTTTTGTGGTTACTATGAGGCTTAGAGATGTATCTTAAATATCTTAACACCTTGAATCATATGCAAAAATTAACCTCTTTTATTCATCTTACATTTCTGACACCTGTGTCTTCTACAGTTCATTAACAAATTATTATAGCTATATTTTTTATTTAATTTGTTTATTTAAGATCAAGCACAGTGCCTCATATATTTGTTATATTCTTTACCACTAAGCCACACTTCTTACTCAATAGTTACTATTTTTAAAAAGTTTTTATTCCTTTAATCTGTTTTTACTAGAGATAACTACTTAGTTATTCACATTTCAGTTTTAGAGTATTTTGAGTTTGCTTGTGTTTTTTTTTTTTCTTTTTTTTTGCTTGTGTTTTTAAACCAGTTTCTATGTTGTTAGTTCCTTATAGTTAAGATGAAAGAACTTTTTCTCTATCTTTTTATTTTCCTTTTTCACTTATCTTAGCATGAGGTGAAAAAACTTTTTAAGTATTTTTCGTAAGTCAAATGTAGTTATGGTACTCCCTCAGCTATTTTATGTTTCCTTAACATTTTCACTTTTTTATTTTTATTTTTTGGCAGGGCTGGGGATGTATTGGGCTACATCTGACTGTGTTCAGGAGTTACTCCTGACTCTGGGCTTAGGGAATCACTCATGGCAGTTTTCATGTACTGGTGATCCATCTGGGGTTGGCTGATTAAATTATCTTACTTCAGGGTTTGTATGGAAGAGTATAGTGACAACAAGCATGAATTTCATGGAAGTGAGAATGCGAGTTATGATTATCTGAGGATCAGCAGTTAGATCTCTTGGAATTTGCTTTATTCTTCATATGTGCTTTAGTTTCTATTTTGTGATGATAGTTATTTTCATCAAGTGTAGTTAAATAAAGTGTTCTATCTATAAAAATGTTTATAGGTTATTTTAATATGCTCAGGTAGAATATACCCGAGTTTTTTATGTTGGATTAATTTGTGGCCTAAAGTATAGTTTAATAGGCTACATACAGGTCATTATATAGGTAACTTATACTTAGTAAATAAAATTGTCTTTTTCCAAAATAAAGCAGTAGTAACAGCAGATGCTTGTCAAGGTATATGGGAGTTTTTATGTGATAGACACCGTCTATATATATTATTAAAAAATATTTAGGCGGAGCGATAGCCCAGCGGGTAGGGCGTTTGCCTTGCACGCGGCTGGCCTCTGCTGGCCTGGGTTCGAACCCCCGGCATCCCATATGGTCCCCTGAGCACCGCCAGGAGTAATTCCTGAGTGCAGAGCCAGGAGTAGCCCCTGAGCATTGCCGGTGTGACCCAAAAAGGCAAAAAAAAAAAATAAAATAAAAAATATTTAGGGGCCGGGCGATAGCCCAGTGGGTAGGACGTTTGCCTTGCACGTGGCTGGCCTGTGCTGGCCTGGGTTCGATCCCCGGCATCCCATATGGTCCCCTGAGCACCGCCAGGAGTGATTCCTGAGTGCAGAGCCAGGAGTAACCCCTGAGCATCACGGGTGTGACCCACTGTATCACTGTATCACTGTCTTCCCGTTCATCATCGATTTGCTCGAGCAGGCGCCAGTAACATCTCCATATGTCCTGTCTCATGCAAGTAGAGCCCAAGGGCACCTGCTTGTTCCAGGAACATAAAGAGCCTCAAACCATTCCATCAGGTCATGGGAATGAGGTCTGTAATTGTTACTGGTATATGGCATATCAAATACGACACAGGTAGCTTGCCAGGCTCTGCCGTGCAGGTAGCATACTCTTGTAGTCATCTCTAAATCCAGCATTTATTGATGAACCGCATGGCCACTAGCCGGGCTGTGATAGGCTGGTCTGCTGGGTGGAGTTCTGATGAGGAATTCCATCATTTCCGGATGTGGAAAATGGAGGCCCTCATGGAGTGGGGGGTCATCTGGCTTGTTGCAAGGCTCTGCTGGGGTGGTGGGCCAGGGCTAGAACCCACCATCCCTCCTGGGCGCCTCATGAGCAGCTGGGCACAGGGAGAGCCAGTAGCAGCTCTGCCCCATGTCTGTGAGTCTCTGGATCAGCATACCTGGGCGGATTTAAAAAAAGACTGCTGCAGGGTGGATCTCGATGAGCTGGGCTGTGATAGGCTGGTCTGCTGGGTGGAGTTCTGATGAGGGGGAAGGCCAGATGTGGAAAATGGAGGCCCTCCCGGGCCCAGCTGAATATGGGACCCCCAGGAGGGCAGGCGGGTTTTGGGAGTGGGCCCGTCACCTCTGGGGGTCCCTGAGACAGCCAGATGAGACTTGCCCATCACACTAGCCACCATTTTCGCTGTCCGGACGTTGGGAAACTGCCTCACGACCAGATTAACAGAGCAAAACCAGTTCGAGCCCAGGTAGGCGGCTCCCAGAAGCGGGAATCACTGGGAATTTGTCAGATGGAGTCAGAGTTCGGCCATTCCCTCTCCATTTTGTCGAGCCTGGTGGCCCCCGCCCAGGAGCCATCAGCCATAGCATGAAGAGGCTCACAAGTGGCTGGGGAGGCTGGAACTCGGCTCGCCCCAGGCCCAGCTGAATATGGGGGACCCCCAGAAGGGCAGACGGGTTTTGGGAGTGGGCCCGTCACCTCTGGGGGGTCCCGGAAGCAGCCGAATGAGACTTGCCCATCACACTAGCCACCATTTTCCCTGTCCGGATGCTGGGAAACTGCCTCACGACCAGATTAACAGAGCAAAACCAGTTTGAGCCCAGGTCTCGGCTGCTTGCGGCCTCGGTCCATTAAAATAGTGGAAACAGTAATGTCTTTTAATTCACTGTATTCCACGAAGAGCAGGAAAGTTTGGCTGGAGTGAGAGATAAAGAGGAGAGAAATGACATACAGAACCCGCCAAGTATTAGAGGTGTGGGAGGGGGAGGGAGGTGGGGACATTGGTGATGGGAGATGGGTTTGGGTGGAGGGATGGGTGTTGGAACACTGTAGAACCAAAACTCTACATGAGCATCTTTCAATTGTATGTCTAAAATGGTGTAATAATATTGGGGGGATAATAAAATAAAATTAAATAAAAAAAAAGAAAATGGAGGCCCTCATGGAGTGGGGGTCATCTGGCTTGTTGCAAGGCTCTGCTGGGGTGGTGGGCCAGGGCTAGAACCCGCCATCCCTCCTGGGCGCTTCGTGAGGCTATACCTCAGGAATTGTAGATGATATGTCTTGGCTATATCCTCAGGAATTACTCCTGGAAGAGCTCAGGGGACCATATACAGGGCCAAGAATTGTTACAAGGCCAGCACCCTACCAGCTGTACTATTACTCCAACACCCAATGATAATGTAGACAATCTGGACTTAGGTGATACCAGTTTTGATAAACACCAAAGACACTGTGTTTCACGATCACGATCACGATCTTCCCGTTAATCATCTATTTGCTAGAGCGGGCACCAGTAATATCTCAATATGTCCTGTCACATGCTGTAGAGCCAAGGGCATCGGCTTGGTACAGGAACATAAAGAGCCTCAAACCATTATATTAGGTCATGAGAATGATCTAATATAATTGTTACTGGCATTTGGCATATCAAATACAACACGAGCAGCTTGCTAGGCTTGCCGTGCGGGAGGCATACTCTATAAACACCTCCAAATAAAGCCTTTATTGATGAACCGCGCGGCCGCTTGCGGCGCGCGAGCCGGGCTGTGATGGGCTGGTCGGCTGGGTGGAGTTCTGATGAGAGGGAAGTCCAATGTGGAAAATGGCGGCGCCCATGGAGTGGGTGGGGGTCGTCTGGCTTGTTGTGAGGTTCTGCCGGGGTGGTGGGCCAAGGCTGGAACCCACCATGCCTCCCGACTGCCTCATGAATGGCTGGGCACAGGGAGAGCAAGGAACCGCTCTGCCCCATGTCTGAGAGTCTCTGGACCAGCATACCTGGGCCGGATTGAGGAAGAAACTGCTCCAGGGTGGGTGTCGATGATCCGGGCTGTGATGGGCTGGTCGGCTGGGTGGAGTTCTGATGAGAGGGAAGTCCAATGTGGAAAATGGCGGCGCCCATGGAGTGGGTGGGGGGTCATCTGGCTTGTTGTGAGGTTCTGCCGGGGTGGTGGGCCAAGGCTGGAACCCACCATGCCTCCCGACTGCCTCATGAATGGCTGGGCACAGGGAGAGCAAGGAACCGCTCTGCCCCATGTCTGAGAGTCTCTGGACCAGCATACCTGGGCCGGATTGAGGAAGAAACTGCTCCAGGGTGGGTGTCGATGATCCGGGCTGTGATGGGCTGGTCGGCTGGGTGGAGTTCTGATGAGAGGGAAGTCCAATGTGGAAAATGGCGGCGCCCATGGAGTGGGTGGGGGTCGCTCTGGCTTGTTGTGAGGTTCTGCCGGGGTGGTGGGCCAAGGCTGGAACCCACCATGCCTCCCGACTGCCTCATGAATGGCTGGGCACAGGGAGGCAAGGAACCGCTCTGCCCCATGTCTGAGAGTCTCTAAAGACACTGTGTTTAAAAGAAATAAACCATCCGTAGTTGGACTATATTAAAAATAACATTTTCACTGTGTGGAAGACAGTTTCAAGATAATACAAGCTCACTATTCTAGATCTACATATGGTCTCTGAGCCCCACCAAGAGTAAGCCCCTGAGCACTGCCAGATTTGGGTCACAACCAAGCCCTCTGCCCACACACACACAAGACTATCTAAGAACACTCTCAAGGCCTCTGTTAATAATATGCACATTATTGTGAGAAACAGTGAAGAACCATCTTCCAATACAGACCTAATTTCAAATATTTTAATTTAGATAAATATTTTAATTTAGAAGTTATGAGTATTCTATCCAGAATTCATTTTTTTGCCTTTTTTTTAAATCACAGTGAGATACACAGTTACAGGTTATTCATGATTGGGCTTCAGTCATATAATGTTCCAACGCCCATCCGTTCATCAGTGAACATTTCCCACCACCAGTGTTCCCAGTTTTTCCCACTTCCACCCCCACATGACAAGCACTTTTCTCCTCTCTCACCTCTCTCTCTCTCTCTCTCTCCTTCTTTCTCCTTCTCTCTCCTTCTTTCTCTCCATCACTCCTTCCCTCTCTCCCCTCTCTTTCCTTTTTGGAAGTTATGGCTTGCAATTTCAGATACTGAAAGGTCATCAGATATATATCCCTTTACCAACTTTCAACACTCAGTTTTTGTCTAGAATGATCAAGTGATCATTTCCAATTATTATTGTCGTACTGGTCCCTTCTCTCTCCTAACTCCCCTTTGTTCCCCCCACACACTTGTAGCAAGCTTCATTTTCATTTGGGTGTGACCCAAAAAGCAAAAAAAAAAAAAAAAAAGTAAAAAGCAATAAAAAAATAAAAAATATTTAGGTGCTATTTTTCTTTATGTATTTTATGTAATAGTATTAAACCAGAACCCATTGGGAAAGGCAATAATGATAATTAAAAAAAGAAACTACTTAAAATTAAAAAATTTTTACGTGGTGAAAGAAACTCAAGCTGAAATGGAGAAAATAATCTGTACATTAGAACAGTACATAGTGAACTAATATCCAATATATTAGCCCTCACTAACTCAACAACAAAAAACTTAATGACTATCCAAAAAATGGGGCTTGGTTGAACAGACCCTTCCCTGAAAAAAAGGCATACTGTTTATGTGTAGAAATATGGAAAAGTGCTATTGGCACTTATTTTCAGGGAAATGCAAACAGAAAGGGCAGTAAGATACTACTTCATGCCAAAGTCTGTTTATTTTTACCTTTCCACAGCTCTGCTCATCCCGTTCCCTCTGCTGTCTTCCTCTTACCTTTCTTTGCAGGGGATTGGACCACTGCAAAGCAGGTGCTTTACCACACACCCTCAACGCAGCATTTAAACAGTTTTCATTGAGTACAGCAAAGTGAATGCTCCCGCCATTGATTGTAGTGTTTCTCTTTTTTATTTAAAGCAAACATATGTGTCTATACATAATGCATGTGCGTAATATATACACAAGTATGAGAAATTTCTACTACTTTGGGTTCAGATTCTTCTTACTCATCTTTCTCGTGTTTGACATGTTGCCCTGAGGGAAATCTTCAAGACTAGGTCAGTTGTCCTGCTTTTATGTGAAGCCTTCAGAAGATCCAGTGATTATTTGTACTGAACAGCTTATACCCCCTCTGTTTTTACTTGTTAACAAATCTCCAGGGTATAGCTTATGAGAATCTCCAGGGTATAGCTTATGAGCTAACTAGTGCAGTGGAACAGGACATGCACTTCATTTATAGGTGCGCTATATCCTTCATAATCATAATCCTGTTAATCTCTTTATGCAATTACTGTAAGTCTCAAACCATATCTGCAGCTGACAGGAAATGCAAGGTGAGATACATCTTAACTTTTCACAGTGAGTCAGAGGCTTAGCGTTCACAGTTCTGACATCCAGCTTCAGACTTCCATGGTTTTGAGTTACAGTGTTTCATTTACTTATTTTTTCGGTTTTTTAAACTGAGATTCTGTAGTTTACAGTGCTATTAGTATTGGCTTCTCACACACTTAATTCCACCCCCACACCTCACCAGTGTACCCCTCCCTCTCCCAAGGTGTTTTAAGTAAGTGGTTGTGTTTCCTTTGCTCCAGGAGCACTGGAGATGGGTCTCCACAGGGAATGGTATTAATTTTCTAAGATGCTTAAAGAATGAAGAAGCATTGTGTTGCTATGTGATTGTGTGCTCGTGACTTGGTTTGGCTTTATTTCCAGTAAGAGCACCTATCATAGAAAGATTGAAAAGCTGTCTCTAACAGATTACATAGACAGTAAGGTTTACTGTAGAAAACTGTAAGAAAAGATAAAGTTGGGCAGTTTACAGCATCGTGGGTGGACCTTGAGACTGCCATGTTGAGTGAAACCAGAGCAAGAGGGGCACATGCAGAATGATCTCTCTCATGTGGAATATAAAGAAATCTGGTAGGGAAACATACGCAACAGAAACGAAGAGCAGGAAAACTTGTCTTCGGTAGGAAGTTTGGCAGTGGGGCAGGCATGAGGGGGAGTAAGTTAGGGAAGGTAACATTAGGACAGTGGGAGAGGGGAAAGAGGCCCACTTGGGAGGGGTTTGGGAGGAAATTGGGGACATTGGTGGAGGGCCATGGGCACTTGTGAGGGATTGGAACAATATACACCCGGAAACTCAATCACAAATATCTTTGTAACTCTGTCATTTATGGTGACTCAATGTAGAAAAAAATAAAGTCACTGCAAAGAACAAAAGATAAAGAAAACGATTGGCGGGCCAGAGAGATAACATAATAGCTAGGTCACTTACCTTGCACTCAGCTCACCTTGGTTCAAACCACAGCCCTTCAGATGGTCTCCATGCCTCATCAGGATTGATCCTCTGAACTCAGAGGCAAGAGTAAGCCTTGAACACCTCTGGGTATGGCCAAAAGCAAATGAAAAAAAAACAAAACAAACTGTAATTGGAGACTCAAAAGGTGACTTCGGTGATGAGGTGACTCAGCTTGTTCCATGAAACTTAGAAAATAATTATAAATAATGCTTTATACAATGTTTAATTAGAATATATATAATCTATTTTATAACTGGAATTTGACTAATTTATATCTCTTACACTTATTTATTTTGGCATGGGGGCCACACCCAGCGATGCTCATGGTTCTACATTCAGGTAGTGCTGGGATATGGGATATTGGGGATTGAACCCAGGTTGGATGTGTGCAGGACAGTCATCCTACCTGCTGTGCTACTGGCTCTATGATCTCCTAAACTTTATACACTCAAGTTGTCTTAAGTTTTTAATGAGAATATGGGATTATTTTATTTTTCGAGTCATTTCCCATTGTCATTTGTAATTATTATTGTCTTTAAACAGAAACTGAGACTTCTTGAAGAGCTTGAAGACAATTGGCTTCCTTATCTGACCCCCAAAGATGATGAATTTTATGAGCAGGTATGGTTTTTTTTTAATATTTTTATCCATTTGAAATGACTTGTTCTATCTACCCAGTTAGTTGTGAGGCGCTGTAGTCTGAGTGATTAAGTGAGAAGTGAAATGTTTTATGATCATTCCAGTGACGCACAGAACACATCTATTTCTTTGCAACCTGCTTTCTCCTGTGAATGTGGTACTTAACACAGCGAACTGATCTTAGTTCCCTGAACATCCATGGGTTTTTTTGCCTCTGATCATTTTATTTCTTCTGCATAGAATTCCTTTTTGCCCTTTATCCTTTCACCAGATGGCTAATTCCTCAAGACTGTACTAAACCTCCTTGTGGAAGTTTTTCTCATTTTACCTTTCCTACAGATAGAATTGACTGTACTCTCCTTGTACTACTTACATCTTATACATGCTTCTACTGTATTTATCACACTGTACTACAGGTAAGAAATTGTGTGGTTTTCTCCTCAAACAAGGTGAAATTACTGTGACTGAAACCTGGGACAAAATAGAGTTTATTGACTTGACTTTGATACCTAAACCATGTGATTGAATCCTGCTTCTCAAAGGGTATCTTCTGATCAATATTCTCATCGACTTCTGGAAAGTTTTGCCTCTGTCTGACTTTGTGTTGTATCATACAGGAGGGCACTGCTGTGTTGTGTCCAGTGAATCTTAGAAGAAAGTACTGATTTATTTTTTCCAGCTTTTATCAGACTCTACCAGGAGTTGGCCAGGTTGGAGACATAAACCTATCCCTGAACATTTGTGGACCAAATTAGTTTTAGGAACTAGAGATTTTCTGTTTGGGTTTTTGTTGCACTTTGTGTAGCTGATATGTCATCTTCATTGGTGAATTTCTGTGTTGTCTCATAGTAATAGCTCATGTGTTACCTCTTGATATTTCAGAGACAGAATTGTCTCTTCCCTTTACATATCCATGAAGGGCTTTATTTGTGCCTTTTTAAGCACTTACCTCATGGCTTTATCATGGATTTTATAAGCTGCCTTCCACCATCCTCTCTTCTTTGTGTAATATTTGACATCTAGTGTGTAGCTTGCTTGAAAGTGAGTGCACATACATTAGTTAATTTAAAGAATGAGTTACATAATAATGAGTCACATATGATTTGACTTTTCTTTAGGCACATACACTCCTTCCCTTGGAAAGTGACATCTGGAAAGAGTAGAAGGATTTATAAGGAAATACCTCATTCTCTAGTGACAAGGTTTTTATCCTTTGAGTTTTTCTGTTTTCCAAATTATTTCCCCCCTTTCTGCTTTCTCCCTTAGCACCTGTTTTCCAGATTATCTTAAATGAACATTGTACTCTTTTTTTAAAAATATACATTCTTTTATAATCAGGAAAAAGTACTTTTTTTAAAAGTACCCTGAATACAAGCAGTATAAAAAACATGAATGTGTTCTTGAATCCTAGCTTAGTATTTTTGTAGATATAAACTTTTTGGTTCATGATTACACATTGTTATAAAGCAGCTGCTGAGCCACCTCAGCTTTTATATTGGGAAAGTAGTACATGAAGGATTAAACACAAGAGGTTATCAGGCCCCCGTGCTCTGAAACAGCCTTCCACTGGGGATGAAAGGAAACTCTTAGGCAAACAGAACAACTACCAAGGCTTCTCTTTTATCTTAGCAAGACCCGTGACAAACCTGATACCAATATCTAATCACGTTAAGTGCACCTTACAATAAGGCTTAGTGCTGCAATAAAACCTTAGTAAAGCAAATCTATTCTCTTAAAAGGTGAAGTGAAAATACTTTTTAATGATGTGAATAAAGAAAGTTTAAACTTGACATTGGGTTCCTTACACAGGCCCTCTCCACAGGAATGCCTGTCTGGCTGCTCGTCATAAAAACAAGACGTTATGCAGCTTCCACCTCGGGCTTGTTTTTAAATAAATTCATCCCCACAATGGTTTGCAAAGCTGGTCATAATACAGTTGTTACCAGTATTCAATATTTCAGCACCAGTCTCACCACACTATGACCGTCTGTCCACCATTTTCCTGTACCATCCCTCAAACCTGCTCCATTAGCCCCACAAAATAATTTATTTCATATTGCTTGTTATGACTAAATGGCTCATGGAAATACCAAAAATTAGTCAAAGAAAATTTGTGAAAATTATTACAATCTCAGCATGGGATCGTAACTCCTTGTCTGAGGGTTTACTAAGCTCTTCGTTGCTAGTTGAGCCATTTGTGTTTACTGGTACAGTTGGTTTCTATGTTATTTGTCCCATATATTTAGGTATGCTCCTACCAGGATGTCAGTATTGTCACTATTGTAGAATTTAGAGTTTTCATGCGGCCACATTGGTGGCTGTGCACTCCAGAAACTCAAGGATAGCTAACTGGGCTGTGAGTTGATGTGGGGCAGTTGTGGGTGTGGTTGTGGCTGATAGGACTCCCAGGAGTACAAGGATGGAAGCCTGCCCCAACAGTGAGAAGAATCCAGAGTTCTCAGCCTGAAAACTGGTGTACCTGGAAAGTCTGGCTGTTTGGCATTTCTACAGAGATCAGTCTTGAAGCAGTGAAGCTATGCCTTTGGTGTGGTGGAAGCTGTGGGGTGTGGGTGGGGGCCACCTGGGCTTCGGCAGGGTGGGGACTCTTCCTATTCCTCTCCCATCTCGGTTTATTTAATAAGACCTACATTGTGCCATGATTATAAATACTGCTTGCAGCAGCTCTTTTATTCATTTATGCCACAAGTAACATCTTCAGCCACTGCTTGTCCTTGGGCTTGAAGTCGGTATTATCTAACCTGTTTTGGAAGTCAGGAGAACCAAGTTACTGATCAGGATGGCAGAGCTGGATTCAAATCAATGTTTTTTTGAGTCTCAAGATCCAGGAGTTTTCTTTACAGTGTATGTCTCAGCCTGTGTTCAGATTCCATACACTTTCTACCAACTCTTTCAGTAAGACCAAAGAGAAATAGAACAACAAAAAAGGCTTAGTGCAGAAAAGCAAGAGACAATCTGTTTGCCACAAAACAAAGGTAATGAGGAATCACCTAGTTAGAAAATAAACTTTGCTTTAACGGAAACAGCAGCCTTGCCATTCTGTCTCCACATTTCCCAGCACCAAGGCGGTCTGGAGCGCTGTCATTGCTTCACCTCATTTCTTCCTTACAACAACCATCTGAGGTTGGTAGTATTAAAACCTCATTTTAAAGATGAAGATAGTGAGGCATGGGATGTTTAGACATCTTGTGTTGTTCAAGATTTCCTTAGGCAGAACTGTCAGCCCCTTGAATTCAGCCTGTCCTGTGTGCGACTCATGACTGTTCTCCTGCCTTTATCTCCCCTCATATCTCTTGGAACTTCTGGGGCTGCTGAGATTCCATCCAGAAGATGGTCTCACGCGTCTGTTTGCATCCCCTGTCCTTCCAAGTGACCTCTGGTGCCATCTGCCCCTCTTTAATCTCCCATAGAGTCCTGCAGGTACAGCACCTCAGTATGAGCCATACTGATTCA
The DNA here is from genome assembly GCA_021461705.1 of Cryptotis parvus. Lineage (NCBI taxonomy): Eukaryota > Metazoa > Chordata > Mammalia > Eulipotyphla > Soricidae > Cryptotis > Cryptotis parvus. The sequence goes on from JAJIBD010024459.1 coordinate 211,343, forward strand.
TCCCTTACTCAAACAATTCTCTTTCCCTCTACTACTCTGTCACAAAATGTTTTTATCTTGCTACTATTTTTTTATCCATTTTTATTGAGGTACCAAGATTTATAATCACTTGTATCACTTGTCTTTCCATTGTTCATCGATTTGCTCTAGTGGGCGCCAGTAACGTCTCCATTTGTTGGGAATGAGGTCCATTATTGTTACTACTTTTGGTATATTGAATACACTGCAGGTAGCTTGCCAGGCTCTGCTGTGGCTCTGGGTTCATCCAGGGGGCCCAGTCCTTTTCTATGTCAGATCATCAACCATCCAGGGCCCATGGGGCAGAGCCCTGGGTGTAGACAAGCCTGTCTCCTGTCTACCACCTGCTGGCACAACTGGGTGCCACAGCCAAACCTGCAACACCTCTAGGGGCACAGAGATAGTAAAGTGGGTAAACTCTTGCCTGCACGCAGCTGACCTGGGTTTGATCCGTGGTATCCCGTAGGGCCCCTGTCAGGAATGATTCCTGAGCACTGAGCCAGGAATAAGCTCTCAGAACTGCCAGGTGTGGCCAATAAACACCACCACCACCACCAGATAGAAGGGAAATGCTACAAGTGAGAGCAGTCTCCTGACCTTATTTTACAATAGGCAAGATCTGGAAACAGCCCTGGTGCTGGAGAACAGATGAGTGAATAAAGAAATTCTGAAGGACACACACGGTGACCACCACCCAGCTCTGGGAAATGACGAATTCTTGCCCTTTGCTACAATTTGAATGGGACTGGAGGGAAATGTTCAGTGAAATAAGGCAGAGGGAGACACCAATGCCCAGTGGATCTCATTCACAGGGTAGGAAGAGAGCGAAACAAAGGAAGCGGACAGCCAGCCACAGCTCAGACAATCCCTGGGTCTCTGATCACAGAAGTCAGGCTGCATGTGGGGAGTAAGGAGGGATGGGGGCAGACTAGATGTGAGATCAGGACAGATGTGGAGAGTCTTTGGTAAAGGTGCCGGTGCAGCCCCCGAGTACATCAAGACAAACACTGCTCCACACGGGTACTGCCACCAGAAGACAGAATCGCAAACACGGAAAGACTCTGCTTCTCTTCAGGACACGCTGTGTGCTGGGAGCAGTGAAAGGCTCATGGTGGGCACATACTGTGGCTAGATAAGCCACAGTAAAAACACATGACTAGTGGAGAGCAAAGAATTAGAAATCATCTGATTGGCAAAATAGGTCGGATCATTCATTATGTACTTTGCTTTTTCTGGGAAATATGTCTGACATAAAGCTTTGCTAATACTTCTAAGTCTAATGACTATTAAATATTCTTGTTACTCTTCCATTTGCCTTGATCCAGCATATTTGGATGAGTTGGGGAAACTAAAATACTGTTTTAGTTTTTACCTTTCACAATTTAGTCATGTACATTTTTTTTTGGCAGGGTGGGGCATGGGTAGGCTACACCTGGTGATGCTGGGGTTGCTCCTGGCTCTGCACTCAGGAATGTTCCTGGCGGTGCTCAAGGGACTATAGGGGATAATGAGGCCATGTGCAAGGCAAATGCCCCACTCACTGTACTATGGCTTCAAGATTTATAGTACTGCTAATTTTCCTTTTTTTTTTTTTTTGGCAGTGTTCAGTGCTTACTCCTGCTCTGTGCTCAGCATCACTCCTTGGGTGGTTTTGTTGACCACATGGGATGCCAGGGATTGAACCCCAGTCGCCACATGCAAGGCAAGCGCCCTGCCTGCTGTGCTGTCTCTCCTGCTCCAATACTGTGGATCTTAACTTTCATGCTCCCATTATTCCAGTGCCACACCCATCACCAGAGAACCCACTCCTTCCACCAGTGTCCCAGGACCCACATGATGATTCAGACATTTGAGATGAAATTGTTACAACTCACAAATGAGTTTACTTTTTTTTTATTTATTTATTTCCTATCAGACCAGGTGTGGAGTTGACGGATTTTAAAAAAAAAACATAAAACTGAAAACTAAGTGTCACAGAGAAAGTTGATGTGGTGAAAAAAATGCATTAGAGGGGAGAGGAATACCAGAGGGGGTGGGAGATTGCAAATGGTGTGGTCGGAAGTGCTCCGCGCAGTGACATTTGAACCAAGATAAGACCCTTTGGAGATGGAGGAGCAAGGCTTCTTGGGTGCAGAAGGTATTGTTAACACATTTTCTAAACTTGAAATTGTTCTCAAAGTTTCTTGCAGCATTCTGCCTCCATGGTACCATCTCATCCTCCCATGCCTCTGGGCCAACTTGTCTCTGAGTCTGGAGTACCCACCTCTCCATTGCCATGGGGGCAAGCTTCAGTCATCCTCACAGACCTCAGACCACTTCTCCTCCTATCAGATCAGCAGAGCAACCATTTCTTTGTCACATGGTCACAGTAGCCTCCCAGCTTCCCTGGCCCCTGCCTCCAGCTCGCGGATCATCCGCTGTGGTGCTATTTTTTCAAAACATGAAGCAGCTCAAAACCTTGTCTTGCTCCAAGCAAGATAACTTGCTATCTTGTTCCAAGTATAAGCCTAGATCTGGCTCTGTCCTCCTTCTCTGCCTTCTTTTCCTTCCTCTCCCTCCTCTTCCCCTCTGACATTATTGCTCTTTTTTACAGTAAACCCAACACTTACCTGCCCCAAGGCTTTGCTGTAACATTCTCTCACCCTGGAACTCTTTGCCCCCAGGTGTCTGCAAGACTTCCTTGCATTCTTCTGCTCTCCTGTCACTTTACCAGATAGGTTTTCTCTGACCTTCCTGTAGGTCAGACAGCAGCATTCTTCTCTAACACTTCTATGCATTCCATTTGCATTTATTTTTCTCCATGATCCAAAGCACCATTTGTTTTACTAACAGTAAACACTAGGCCAGTAAACATTAATATATATTATTGACTATGTAGGTTATTTATTTATTTGACACATGAGTTCCCAGAAACCATATGTTTAGCTCTCTTGTATTCTGAGTACCTAATATTTCTCAAATAGTCTTGGCTTGATAAATATGTATTTAGGAAATGAGGATTTCCTGGATTCTCTTACTGATATTTCCTTCTCTGATACCAGACACTTCCGATGTAATGCCTTTCTCTAACCATTGTTTTATATTCCTGTCTTAGTTATAAAACTGTGATTTGTTTGTATCATAATTTATAGCATCTCATGCAGTACCTAGCACATATCAGATAGTTAGCAAATTTTGAGTACATCCAGGAGCACTATTGAATGAGTAAATAAATGATTGATCTTTGGGTCTTTGTGGTTCTTTCTGCTCATTGTGACAGCTGCTGCAGGACCTGACCCCTGGTTTTGAATTGCACCTTCTGTGGGAGACTGGTCAGTATCTTTCAGCTGCAGAGGGCCAGAGGAGTGCTGTGCCCATTTGTCCTGGGTTGGATGCTGAGTCAGAAGCACTTTACTGTGCAGACAGTAAAATGTGAGACGGTGCAAATTTCTCGAGAATGAAGCATGTGAAGTCTTTGACAACCAGATTAGAAATACACTTCCTTGAATTCTGAGTCAGCAAATGGTTTGAGGCTCTTCGTGTCCCTGGAGCGAACAGTTACCCTTGGGCTACACTAGGATGTTATAGGATGTATGGGAGATATTACTGGGGTCCGCTAGAGCAAATCAATGAACAACGGGAAGAAAAGTGAAGTGAAGTGAATTCTGAGTATTCTTGCAGTTACAGATAAAGGCCATTTCCCCAGTCTCAGGAAGATTTAAACTCAGAGGTTGAGTTCAGTTATTTAGGGAAGCCCTAAATAAACTGGTATTTACTCATTTAACACTGTTTGACTTCTCTATATGATGAAATTCTTTTTAGAGCTGTATTTTATATGAAATAAGTGGGACTTGTACACAGCATATGCTTTAAAATAGGCAGAAAATAGGGGCGGGAGCTATAGTACAATGGGTAGGGTGCTTGCTTTGCATGTAGCCAACCTGGGTTTGGTCCCCAGCATCGCATATGGTCGCCCATGTACTTCCAGGAGTAATTCCTGAGTTCAGAGCCAGGGATTAGCCCTGAGCATCTCAGGTGTGACCCCCCAAGAAGTAAAAAAATAAATAAATAAATAAATAAAGACAGAAAATAAGGGCAGAGTGATAGTATAATGGTAGAGTGTTTGCCTTACACATGGCCACTCGGGTTGGAACCCCAGCACCCTGTATGGTACCCCAAGCCTGCCAAGAGTGATCCCTGAATGCAGAACCAAAAGTAAGCCTGGTTATTAGCTAAACAGCTGGTTGTGACCCCAACTTCTCCCATCCCTCCAACCCCCACACACAAATGCTTTAAAAATAGGCAGAAAATAAAGCCTCTTCTCCCAGAGGACAGTGGAATCTGGAATTTCCACATCTTTTAGCTCTTGGTAAAGGCCTTCCATGTTAGTAAATTTATGTCTAAAATGCTTTTCTAGATGCTTATTAAGCTTTATAATTATCATTTATGTCACAGAGTCTTTTGTAGGTCTAATAGATATAGGAACAGACAACTATTAATATAATTGAATGACTATACACCCTGGAAAAAGTTTAATGGGATTAACTGCAAAAAAAAATCTGGCAGATTTGAAAATTGTCCAACAGCTGTTCCAAATTATTGTGTGATATCTGATGTTCTTCATGTATCTGTTCAAGTGGAAAGGGAACGCGCTTGTCTGACAGAATGAATTACTATTCAATATGTAATGTCCTGTACTTTCCCAGGGTCACTTATTGTTCTCTTTAAGGAAAAATTTAATAAACACTATGTGGGACTGTTAGGTATCAGACACTAATCTGTTTTATAAATGAAGGATAAGGATTTTCAAACTTGGGGTATTTTTTTCCTCGTTTGCATATCTTTGAGGTTGTGGTAGAATTGGCCAGTTATTATTACTGATGCTTATCATAATAGATCCAAAGTTCTGAATCAGTAAACATTTCAAGTTAGATTTAAATAGTAATACAAAATTGGATGGAAAATTTTTGAAAATTTAGAGTCATCAAAAAAATCTCTTGGCAAATAAACGATATAAAAACCAAGAACTTTAGAATGAAACATATGTCCCCCTGATTTTTATGATGTAACGAGGCATTTCACATTTATTTTGGAAAATTGGGAAAAATATACAGATGTCTAAAAGAAAAAAACTTTAAATTGCCTCCAGGTTCTCTATGCAGAGATAACCACCATAAATTTTTGTCACCTTTTCTTCCCTTTTATCTATGAATATATTCATAGACAAATTATATAATATTATAAAAATGTAAAATTTTTACAAGTTATATAAATATTATTAAACAATGTCCTGTGTTTAAATGTTTCATTCCTGAAACATTTGTAAATCAGTAGTTTGTTGCCTAAGTTTTCACAACAATATAAAACTTTATTTGAATAAAACTTCATTTGAAGTGTGTTCCTTGAGGTATTTTTCTTGGGGTATTTGATTTTGAGTTTTTAGTGATTATAAATAGTAGCGTAATCAATATCTTTATGATCTTGGTTTTGTTTCTCTAATTATATCCCTGTGATAAACTCTAGGAAGTAGACCAGCTGAATGAGATGATAACAACATGTTTAAGTTCTAATGGATTTTGCTTACTTGCCCTTAGGCGAGTTGTAGTTTGTGTTCATAATTGCAGACTCGTACAATATTTGAATTTGCCCGTACCAACAATGTGTAATACTATTATAACATTTTGTTATTTACAGATTTGATTGGGAACCCTAACATATAATTAAATATGGATTATATTAACTTTTCTTGTTACCCTCTGGTGCAGTTAAATTTTTCTCTTCTCATGATCCTTTTCTTTATTTTTTTCCTCTTTTTTTTTTTACTTAAACACCACTGTTCATAAAGCTGTTTATATTATACTTGCTGTGGGCACTTAGCATTCCAACACCAGTCCCATCTCAGGAGTGACATTTCCTCCACCACTGTCCCCGTTTTTCCAGCACCCTCTGTGACTGTCCCATTAGCAGGCACACAAGAAAAAATTTAGTTTTTCTTAATTTTTTAGATTTATTTTTTAAATATTTTGTTATACCACTGTGGATATACAATTACAAAGATATTCATGTTTGGGTTTCAGTCATACAGTGTTCCAGCACCCATCCCTCCCACCAGTGCGCATTTCCCACCACCATTGTCTTCAATTCCCCCTACCCTCCTGGCTGCCTCTATAGCAGGTTCTTTTTTTTTTTTTTTTTTTTCCCCCCATTTTTACTAGTTACAATTGAAGATGCCCCCAGCGGGCTCCTCCACGCCGCCCAACACCCAACCCCTCCACCCACCCATCTCCCATCACCAATGTCCCCACTTCCCTCCCCCCTGCCCTTATAGCAGGTTCTTTTACCTCTTCTCTTCTCTACTCTCTCTCTCTCTCTCTCCCTCCCCTCTCTTTTATCTATTTATTTATTCATTCATTCATTCACTCACACATTTATTTATTTATCTTTATTTATCTATTTATTTATCTATCAATTGATAGATTGATTGATTTTTGGGTCACACACCAGTAACACTCAGGAGTTACTCCTGGCTCTTCACTCAGGAATTACTCCTAGCAGTGCTTCGGGGACCATATGGAATGCTGGGGCTCAAACCCAGGTCGGCCGCATGTGAGGCAAATGCCCTACCAGCTCTACTATCGCTCTGGTCTCATCTATCTCTCTTTTTTATATTGTTTATTACAGTTCAGTGGCTAATGGAATTATCAAAATTACTTCAGTAAAAGTAAATTTGTGAAGATTATTGAATCTCATAAAGGGTTTGCTAAGCCCTTGTCTAAGGAATTACTAAACTATTAGCTAATAGTTGAGCCTTTTGTGTTACTGTTTTGTTTGTTTAGTCAGTTTCTATGCTACTCTCCCTTCTCATTCGGTGTGCTTCTGCGGGGTGTCAGTATTGTGGAACTTGGAGGTGTTCTGTGGCTATGTATGTGGTCATATGGTCCAGAAACTTCAGGATATGTAGAACTAGCCCGATGAGTTGAGATGGTGGCTGTGGGGGGCGGGCATGGCTGCTGGGGTTTCTGGAGGTGGTACAGGAGTGCTGTCTGCCCTTGCTCTGAGAAGACCCCAGGAGTTCTCGGCCTGAAAACTGATGCATACCTGCAAGTTTTGTGGCTTGGTGTGTCTGCAGAGAGTAGTCATGAAGCAGCGGAGTTGGCCTCTGGTGTGGTTGCAGCTGTGGACTATGAGTGCAGTTTCTGACGGTTGTCGTAGGGCCGGGCCTTGGCCCACCTCCCTTTATGAGCCTTTTCTATTCATTTACATGATTGTGCTATTCACATAGAGGCACAATTTTATATGTACATATACTTAAATTTGGAATGGTTCTTTATTAAGAATATTAAGCATTTGGGTGCTGGAGAGATAACCCAGCAAGTAAGGGGCCTGTCTTGCATGTCACAGACCCAGTTCAAGCCCCATCATATGGACGCCAGGGACAATCCCTGTGCACAGAGCCAGGAGTAAGCCCTGAGCAGGGTGGGACTCCCAAACAAACAAAAAAGTAAAATATTATATATATATATATTTATGAATATTTAACATTCCTGTTAGTGTTTGATGTTTCATTTTATAATTTTTTAATATAAATGTTTGAAATTTCGAGTAGCCGCTTGTTATTTTTCTATTTTTCAGACAGCTTACTGATAAACTGTAATGTACATGGTATAAAATGAATTTTCCAGGTTGCATAATTCATTCATTTTTGATGAACTTGTTGAGTTGTGTAACCATCATGGCAGTAGTTTAGAACCTACCTTCCTTCCTTCCTTCCTTCCTTCCTTCCTTCCTTCCTTCCTTCCTTCCTTCCTTCCTTCCTTCCTTCCTTCCTTCCTTCCTTCCTTCCTTCCTTCCTTCCTTCTTTCCTTCCTTCCTTCCTTCTTTCCTTCCTTCTTTCTTTCTTTTCTTTCTTTCTTTCTTTCTTTCTTTCTTTCTTTCTCTCTTTCTTTCTTTCTTTCTTTCTTTCTTTCTCTCTCTCTCTCTCTCTCTCTCTCTCTTTTTTCTTTCTTTCTCTTTCTTTCCTACTTTCCCTTCCTTTTCTTCCCTTTCTCCCTCCCTCCCCCTCCCTTCCTCCCTCCCTCCCTCCCTCCCTCCTCCTCCCTCCCTCCCTTCCTTCCTTCCTTCCTTCCTTCCTTCCTTCCTTCCTTCCTTCCTTCCTTCCTTCCTTCCTTCTTTCCTTCCTTCCTTCCCACATACCTCTTTGCTGCCTAGACATTCATTACTCTGTTTTCTATCTGTCTTAAAGTTGTTCTCTGTTTATTATAAAGAATCTTTCACCACTTAAATTTGAGCCAAATGCTGTAGATGCAATGAGAACTAAAATTGTTACCATCTCTTAGGAGTTTATAGCCTTGTAGGAAAGATTATTACAAACATAATAGTCCCAAGAAATATACAGTTGGAGATTGATAAGCGCTATCAAAGATAAGCACAAGATGAATGGTAGCGGGGTCTGCCTAGTTGAGGGTCAAAATCCAGGGAAGATCATTTGAGATGGGGACCTTCTGGTTAGAGAGTTAGGGGGATAGAACCTGCCTTGCAGGGGAAATGCCGGATGCTGGACCCTTGTGAATCAGAAGTGCTCAGAGGACACTGAAAAAGTGTCGTGAAAAGTCACTGAAAAAATATTTGGGGATAATGTTCTGTGTTACTGTTGTAGTTTCTTTATTTATTCATTTATTTAGTTTCAGAGAAGTAAGAGTTTTATTGAATATTATTTAGAATGATGTGAAAAGAGAAAGGGACAAGTGTTAGTTCAAAAGATAACACAGCCTTCTCCAGAGTGAAAATAGGCAAGCAAAGAGACAGAGAAAAATCAAGCAAGATACACATTCAAGAGGGAAGAAGTGCTTGGAGAGCAAGTCTTTAGTTTTAGGTTTGAACTATTTATTTTGTTTTTTGGGGACCACTCTTCATTATACTCAGGGCTTACTCCTAGCTCTGTGCTCAGGGATGACTCCTTGGGGGTTCTGGGGACCATTTGGGATGGTAGGGATATACTCAGGTTGGCCGCATGCAAGGTAAGTGCCCTACCTGCTATACTACTGTTCAGTCCCTTTTTTTTTTTATAAAATTTTTTATTATACCACCGTGAGACATACAATTACAAAGGTGTTCATAACTGGTTCTTGGTAATACAGTATTCCAGCACCCATCCCTCCACTAGTGCCCCATTTCCACCACCAATGTACCCCACCCCTTCCACTCCACCCCCAGGCTACCTCAATAGCAGGTAGCCCCGTTTCCTCTCTAGTCCTTTTTTTCTTTAGTATTTTCCAATGTCATGAAATTTCAAGTGATACTTGTATAGTTATGTATTTCCCAGGCCCTTAGAGTTATGTGTCTCTTGCATGAAATATGTCTGTTATGGTCTATGGCCCTAGTAAACTGAATAACAGCATCAAAAGTGTGTGTATTTGCATATTTTATGCAAATCTTCTACTCACTACCATAGGGAGTATTTTCTAAAATAAAGTTCTTGTGAATAATCTTACTTTTCAGTAAGAATTTACACTAAGGATTATTTAAAGAGCCTTGTACTTAGTAAGAGAGTATAGAGAAATATGCTTCTTAATCATTGATACTAGTTAGATGTGTTTTAAATATTAGCTCAGAGAATAAGCAGTTTAGGCGTACAGTTCCTGCCCATGTCTCTAGAATGTTCTGTGTCTTACTTCTCAGACTACATGACACGTTCCAAGAGTGTGTAAGCAGAAATCACAGCATTTCTCTTTCTAATTTTCAAGTGAGGTGTAGAAACTACATCCTGAATGTATTCCAGGGAGACCCCAGCACAATCCATATAGGTGTAACCGCGTAAGTGTTCTTTGTCACCTCAGCTTCATGATGAGGCCCGTGGGAAGCATGATAGTCTTGCCCCGCTGTCCCAGTATTTTTTTTTTTTCTTTTGGGTCACACCCCGGCGGTGCTCAGGGGTTACTCTTGGTTCTGCACTCAGGAATCACTCCTGGCGGTGCTCGGGGACCATATGGGATGCCGGGGATCGAACCCGGGCGGCATGGGCGGCGCGTGCAAGGCAAACGCCCTACCGTTGGGCTATCGCTCCGGCCCCCTGTCCCAGTGTTTTTTATTATAGTCAAACTTTTCTGTTTTTCTCTTTGGGGTGCTTTCTGTTTCCTGTCTTCCCGATCAGCCAGAGTAGGTTAGATGCTGCTAATTTATAATAATATTAATCTATAATCTGTAATAATAAGTAACCCTGAAGTCTCACTGGCCTCACTTATCTCGTTCACTTTGCTTATCATTTGTGGCTTGGTAGAACATCGCTTGTACCTCAAGAAAGTGAGACCCCAGTAAGAATGTGGCTATGTGCCAAAGAGGAGGAGTGTTCTAGAGCCGCATTTCTTAAACTGTGGGTCACCACCCTGAATATGGGGGCTGTGAAAACTTAAAAAAAGTTTAAGAACAAATTTCTCAGTGATACTATTTTCAGAAAATAGTATCATTTGTTATATCATTATAGGTGATTTGTTCACCTATAATATGCATCTTGAGACCCAGGATTCATGCAAAATTTTCTCTGGCAAAAGGGATGATAAGTAGTTTAAGAAGCCTTGCTTTGGAGGACCTGACCACTGAGATGTTGCAGGCTAGACATGATGCTCTTCCTTATTGGACAGAAAGATTTGACTGCTTTTTTTTCATCCTGAGGGGGCAGGAAGTTGGATTCTGTGTTGGGCCTATACAGCTGGGTGAGAGGGAGGAATCCAGAACTATTTGGCAAACAGCCCTAATGACCAACACACATTCCTTATTAGTGATTCATGTTACATTTTGCTGAGAAAATTGCAGCACCTCCCTCCCTGTGTAATGCCTGAAACTTAGCCATTTACCTCTTATCAGATTTATGGTTGCATCTGACTTTTTATTGTCTATCTCTGTCTTGCTTGTTCCAAATTAGGAAGTATCTCTTCTTTTCAATTTTTAGAGATGCCTTGATTTACAATAATGGTAAAGATAGTTTCATGGCTACAACATTCTCATACCACAACTACCACTAGAGTTTCCAAGGGTATAGCTTTTCTTCTATCATGGTTTGGTTATATACTTGTATAACAAGTGAGTGGCATGCAAAGCAAGTACCTTAACCACTGTGCTATCTCTCTGGCCCTTGTAGCAGCAAATTTTGATCATATACAGTGGCATCCTACCAAATGCTTAATGAAGTTCACTCTGGACAAGGTATGGGAAGGTTGTAATTTCTTAGTTTTAAAAAAATTAGTGCTATTTGCATAGTAATACATCACCTTCACTTTTTTTTTTTTGGCTGGGGAGCAGGGAAGAGGTGAATTTGGTTTTTGGGGTCATAACTGGTGATGCTCAAGGCATACTCCTGGCTCTGCTCTTGGGTCACTCCTAGTGATGTTCAGGGGAACATATGAAATGCTGGGGGGCTGAACCTGGGTCAGGAACGTGCCGGGCAAGCACCATACCGCTGTACAGTCTCACTGGCCCCAGCTATCGCCAACTTCAGGCCACTGAACAGTGTTATGGAAGGTGTAGCTGGATAGGGATGTGTCCAGTAGGCTTTTGCCAAAGGCTACAAAGTGATTCCAGTTTATCACTGGCACGATAGTTAAACTAGAACAAGTATCTGTGGACTTGTCTTTATTTTATAGTGGGCTCATAGTAAGTAGCATAGGTGTCTACATATTTATGTAGATACATACATTTCTAGTAAGACTTGATGTTTGTTTTTGTGAGTTAAAAACACACCAGTTTTACTATCCCTCATCCTGCCTTCACCTCTGGTAGGTGGCGGACACATTCCATAAAGTGGTGATGCTTCATCCGGGGTCGTTGCTGCCTCGGACATTGCTCCTGTAGTTAATCACGCTCTTTTCTGCTTCACCAGCCTCTTCCCTGGGTACCGTTCCTCTGAGAAAGCCGGCACACTCCAGTGGACGCTGCTGTCGTCCATTGTTGAAGATTGTCTGGTCTTGTCATCAGCAACTCCCATTCTCTATTTCTGTTCTAGCGCAACCACTCGAGCAGATATTTATACACCGCTGCCTCCCGTTGGTCCCCTTTCATTTCATCCTGGGTACAGTCTAAGCTGACTCATCCCATGCCACCCGACAGCAGTTGCTTTTGTCACTGACATCTCTGATTTCTGTGCCGCCAAATCTCGCGGGCAATTTCTGACCTGAACTCACTTGGCCTCTTAGTGGCAGTTGACACAGATGACAGCTGTGCTTTGGTTAAAATAAAAGTCAGTTTCATTTTATAGAGCCAGGGATTCTGGCTTGATACCAGTTCATGTGTCAAGTGCTGGGAGCCAGAAATTGTTAAAGGGTTAAGGGTTATGAACTCTTAAACCCCATCAGTAAATTCTGGTACTTCTATATTAGGGAAGGGAATTCTAGTATTATCCGCTAGTAGTGCCAGTAGAATTTTGACAACTTTCTATCTTTCGCTCGAATACTTGATGTGTGTGTTTATTCACCCCTTTAATAGTTGCTGAGTGTGTGTGCAGTAGCCTTTTTTTGCTTTTTTTTTTTTTTTTTTTTTTTTTGGGTCAGACCTGGCAGGGGTTACTCCTGGCTCTACACTCAGGAATTACTCCCGACAGTGCTTGGAGGACCATATGGGATGCTGGGGATTGAACTCGGGTCAGCCGTGGGCAAAGCAAATACCCTACCTGCTGTACTATCATTCTGACCCCTCTATAAATCATTTAGACTCAAACATGGTGCATAGTAAACTATAAATGAGTGGTCATAGAGAAGTCTGGGAGAACAAAGTTTGAATTATCAATTTGCCTATGTGAGAGATTATTAATTGGCTCCAAAGACCCTTGACTGGAAAACTAATAACATTTATTTTAGTACCTCTAGTTGGGGTTAGGAACCGTGAGTCTGTTTTTAGAAATAATACCTGAGAGCTCTTCCTCCCCCCCACCCCCATGCTTACCATAAAATATCACTGTATCACTGTCTCCTGTTCATCATCGATTTCCTGGCGAGCACCAGTAACATCTCCATATGTCCTGTCTCATGCAAGTAGAGCCCAAGGGCACCTGCTTGCTCCAGGAACATAAAAGAGCCTCAAACCATTCCATCAGGTCATGGGAATGAGGTCTATAATTGTTACTGGTATTTGGCATATCAAATACTACACGGGTAGCTTGCCAGACTCTGCCGTGCAGGTAGCATACTCATCTCTAAATCCAGCTTTTATTGATGAACTGCGAGGTGGTCGCCCCAGCCAACTGTGATAGGCTGGTCTGCTGGGTGGAGTTCTGACCAGGGGGAAGTCCGGATGTGGAAAATGGAGGCCCCCATTGAGTGGGGGTCGTCTGGCTTGTTGCGAGGCTCTGCTGGGGTGGCGGGCCAGGGCTAGAACACGCCATTCCTCCCTGGTGTCTCGTGAGTGGCTGGGTACAGGGAGAGCCAGTAGCAGCTCTGCCCCATGTCTATGAGTCTCTGCATCAGCATACCTGGGCCGGATTTAAAAAAAAGACTGCTGCAGGGGTGGATCTCGATAAAATATACTTTTGAAAATAACAAAGTTATCTAGTCATCCATAAACACAGTTTTGCTTTGGTTTCGCTTTTAGTGGCAGCTGAAATACCCCAAACTAGTTCTCCGAGAAGCTGGCAGCATACCGGAAGAGCTCCATAAAGACGTCCAAGAAGCCTTTCTTACACTGCACAAGCACGGCTGTTTATTTCGGGACCTGGTGAGGGTCCAAGGCAAAGATGTGCTTACTCCTGTGGCTCGCATCCTCATTGGTAACCCAGGCTGCACCTACAAGTACCTGAACACCCGGCTCTTTACTTTGCCGTGGCCAGTGAAGGGTTCCAGCATCAACTACAATGTGGCTGAAGTAGCTGAAGCATGTCAGAGCTTCCTGAAGCTCAACGAATATTTGCAGATCAAGACCTTCCGAGCCTTGGAAGAACTCGCTGCCAAAGACAAAAACGACATCGATTCAGTGCCAGTGTGTATAGGTCCAGATTTCCCCAGGATTGGCTTGGGGTATGATGGACCAGATGAAATGGACTTAAAGAACCGGTCAGCATTCAATGTGACATTACTGAATTTCATGGATCCTCAGAAAATGTCGTACCTGAAGGAAGAACCTTATTTTGGTATGGGAAAATGGCGGTGAGCTGGCATCATGACGAAAACCTGGTGGACAGGTCAGCGGTGGCAGTGTACAATTATAGCTGTGAAGGTACAGTTTGCTCGGCAAAGAGCGGCCAGCAATGCCACATGGCCAGAGTTCTGTCGACTCTGGACATGTTTGTTTGTGCATGTGTGTGTGCCTGTGCACATGCATGTATACAGGTGCACTTATGTGGGCTCGCCATATCTCCCTTGCTATAAAATCTGCCTCTTTCTCTCACCTAGCTGTGTAACCTCGCTCCTTATTCTGTATTCAGAGCATTTTTTGCATGCGGGCTCTGGGCTTATTCTGTCTTTCCCATGCCCAGCACCTTTGGTTTCCTATAGCCCACCGCCTTTCTCCAACGCTCCTCATAGATTATACAGTGGCTGTAATTAACTTGCTGATAAAGGGCTGGGAAAACAAAAATCTGTCAAATCTTTCTAGGTTCCCACAGGTGCACATTTCCAGTCTTGCCAGGATACTTTATTATGGTTGACATCACTGTCTTGACGGGAGTGATTTGTCAAATATGTACTTGGCTCCTGGCTTCGTGCACGCTGATGACTGTCCTTCCTGCCAGCAGCAGTTGAGGTGGGGTTTCAGGCAGGCAGGCCTCGGTGCTCAGGAAAGGCTCTCGCCCCTCCATCAGTTTTGTCGTTTTAGACTTAATCGGGTTGCTGGGGCAGACTTGGCTCTTGCAGCTTTTGAAATCTGGTCCTGTCACAACAGTGATTGTAGGCAGTTTTTTTTGGTCGCCCACCCAGGATTTCCTTCTTTCGTTGTTCAGGTTGTGTGTGTTTTTGTTTATTCAGGAGAGGACTACAAAAGGTAACCTGTCCACAGCCTGGGCAACATAACTTTTTCTGACTTTCTTCATGATAAAGAACTAGAAGACAGGATATAGCTCTTTTCGTTTATTAGCTCTTCCATTTTAATGAAAAATGCTTTGTAAGCCAGAGTTCCAGATAGCCCATCAAGGAGTGAACTAAGTTTTTTAAATTGAGTTTTTAGGCTACATTTTGTGGAGGTAAGGCACTTCTCTGGCCAAGGTACACAGGGGACCATATGCTGGCAGGGGCTGAGCCCGAGCCTTTTGCTTGCAAATCATGCACTCCAGCCCGTTGAGCTACCTCTCTGACCCTCGACTTGGAGTTTTAAAGTTTTACATTTTCTGCAAGTCGAGGGTTATTTTTTTTTGCATTGTAGGACTTGACCCAAGACCTCACACATGTGAAGCTTATGTTCTGTGGCTTAGTCTGCTTAGTCATCCCTGACTCAGTTTCTATCCCTGCTCCCCACTGGATTTAAAAATATTAAAAAAAAACTAACTTTATTCAAGTAACTGGTTTGTGTTTTGTTGTTGCTGATTTTTTTCAGAGAAAAGAAGTGATTTTTTATTTTTCTGATATATCTTTTCAAAATTAAGATGCTGCTTATATATTTTCCCTAAACTAGTGTTATCTGATAAACATAGAAATGTGTACATTAAATGCTGACATTTCCATAGGCAGGATGTTGAGCAGAATCTGAATGTTTTTATGTGCATTGCCATATTGGAATTTACCTTTTTTGCAATTTTTATTCATTACCCACAAAATTGTAATTGTGTCGTCTGCGCTGACTCCAATTTCTTTCTTAATAAAAATATTAAATGCATTGGGAAAAGGCCTAAATTTCCTAGATCTATATATTTTTCCTCTCTATATTAATTGAGAGAGGATGAAAGGAGAAAGTGAAGGTTGAGAGAGTGAGAGAAAACTGATATTTGATAAATATCAACTTCAATGCTTACTATCATTAATGTTGTTTATGTAGGGTGGATTTTTGTGTGTCATCACTTTTTTTGGGGATAGCGTTTGTTTTGGGACCACACCCAGCAGTGCTTAGAGCTTACTGTTGGCTCTGTTGTTGTTGCACAACCACACTCAGTTGTGCTCAGGGTTTATTCCTGACTCTCTGCTCAGGGATCACTCCTGGAGGGTTTGGGGAACCATATGGAATGCTGGGGATCGGACGCAGGTTGGCTGTGTACAAGGCAAACTCCCTACACGCAGTACTACTGCTCCAGCTCCTAAAGCAACTGGTTGGGTAATGGAGTGGAAAAAGAAATTCTCATGGCTCTCTCTACATTTCTTAGTACTTATCGGTCTCAGTGATTCAGGATAGCAAATACAGTTTCTAACTTTCCTTAGGTCTTTCGGTTTGAAACAAGGATCTCATTTAGCAGGTGAAAATTTCATGAGTTCCCCCAGCATTTTTAAGTAACGATGCTGGCCCAAGAAAATTGCTTAAAGGGGATTTGATGTTGTCCTAATGGAAAGAACGAGAGCCTCTGATCTTTAATAATTCCTTGCCGGGGATTTAAGAACTCTCTCATCCAAGAACTCTGATGTGGGAGAACAATGGACTGTGTTAACTTTCTTTCTTAAGGAGGCAACTCTCTGGAACTGAGGCTGTGGTATGTGATCGCTCTGTGGCTACAAGAGTGTCTTTGTGTGCTCACTTTTCTCAGCCCTCCAGTTTAATGGTACTATTGTCTTCCTGGAGCGTGGGTGATCAACTCATCTTGGAAACCTAGAATATCTTCCAGATAGGAACTTGAATTTTTCATGAATAGTTTGTATGTCCAGAGTTGTTGGTACTGATAAAGTACACAGATATATATAATATATGAAGTATATATAAAATATTAAAATAATAAATAATAAAATATTAAAATACTTTAAAATAGATAAATCACTTGTGTCACTTGTCTTCCCGTTGTTCATCGATTTGCTCGGCGGGCACCAGTAACATCTCCATATGTCCTGATCAAAATATATAAATATTAAAATATACAATATAAAGTATTATATAAAATATATACTTTTAATATAAAAAACACAAACACATATATATTCATATATGTGTTTGTGTACTCAGTACAATATATGTGTTGTGTACTATTTATATAAATTAAGTTTTTCCTTGCAGTTATCACCTTAGGAGGACAACTGTGGGATTCAGATCCATAATTCCTTTGTTCTCTTCACCCCTGAGAGTCCCAGAGCATAGATGAAGAACAGTAGGGATATCCTGGGAAATGTTATGTGTTAATTCCATTTTGTTTTTGTCTCAACCCTGTGATGTAACCATGTTGTCCTCACTTCACAGATGAGCAAATGTAGGCACAAAAGGATTATGGCTGTTTCCAGTGTTATAGAGCTACTAATAGAAGAGCTGGGCTTACACTAGGCACTATGCAGTGCTCCTGGGTATAGTTCAAACCATACTCCTACTCCTAGCCCCAAAAGTCCACTGCAAGGTCCCTGAACACTGCCAGTGAAAGATGGTTCCAGGCACCGCTGGACCCAAGAGGCACTAGATCATTGACTATTGTGCACTGAAATGAGTCCTAATAGCCAGGTGAAAGAGCACCACAGCGGTGCTAGGGCTCTAGCACATTGCTGGGGATTCTGAAAGCAAACAGGTGCTCCACTTTGTAGCACCTGGTATTCTGCCTTGCTCCCCACTTTCATTCCGATCCCATGAAAATATACTATTGCTTTCTAAACTCTGGTCAGTTGAATGCATTATGTTTTTTCTATGAAATGAAACCTTTCTCTAGGTCTCTGACGTCAACCAGCACACATGGTTTACAAAACATATGCCTTAAAAATTTTGGTTTGGTGCATTTCTTCCAAGAGATCTTAGCACTTCCAAGTGGTACGTTTCTATTCTGGCCTCTTTGTAATCTACATTGAGATGTGTCAAAGTTAGATTTGAAGGAAACAACATGGGCTGAAGTCATAACTGGTGTTGGGAAAGGCTTAAAGAGGGCAAAAGAGAGTGGAAGTTTTCACACAGCTCTTCTTTCTCTGTCCTTGTGTTTGCCTGCCAGAATTTGCTAAGGAAGTTCAGTTGTCTGTTCTAGAACATCTGAAGACTCCAAAGGTGAATCGAGTTGAGAAGATAGGAGTGATCAGACATGCTTTTGAATTATGGTTATGAAATGATAAAATGTCAGATCCGGAAGGCATATTTGGAATGGCCTATCCTCCCATTTCACGGATGAAAATACTGAAGTGGGAAATTGAAAATGACCTGTGCATGGTCTCATAGTTCCTCAGTGGGGAGAGTTTTCTTTGCCACAGAAAGGTGTGTGTTAATGCACAGCAGTTCAGACACAGAAGTGATTACTTCCTGCTGAAATTGAATTCTGTGGAAGTAATATCTTCCAGGACTCTACTTTCAATACCTTTTCCCAGTGAAATCGTCATGTAGATTTATAAGGAGCCCATCATTCCTCTTTGGTTTATTTCCATGAATAGAGGTCATTGCGAAGTAATTTGTATAGGATATATGTAATTATATACTAAATTCATTGGCTTCACAAGCAATTCTAGTTAATAGATATCTCTAGTAGGAAGATTGAAATGGTACAATTTTTAATCAGGAGTGGCTTCAGGGAACCATATGTAAATAGGCAGAGTATTTGCTTTTCCTCTTCTAGCTTTGCTGGCAATTGCGTGTCACTCCTACATCTTGAAAAACAGATTTTGCAGAGGACTCATTAAAAGCCCATTGTTTGATATGGTCTTTGACCCCTGCTTTTTGACGGAACATCTTCAGAAACTAACTTTAACAAAAAATGTTGGTTATTGTTTTTTCTCTGTAGATGGAAATAGTCTAGGATATTGTTTATATAAAAACTTAAGAATTTGATGAGTACTATACATATACTCATATAGGTTCTTTTTTTTAACCTCACCCAGTGGTCAGGGGTTACCTGATTACCTGATTCCTGGCTCTTCACTCAGGAATTGCTCCTGGCAGTAATCCGGGGAACATATAGGATTCTGGGATTGGACCCAAGTCACCTGTGGACAAGGCAAACACACCTAGCAAATGTTCCGATCTTCCGGGCCCTGGATCTCGATACTGCTCTTGATTCTTATCTCCAAAGCAATTTTCAGGAGGCCTGGGGGGTCCCTCCCAGTGATTTTTGATCCACTGGGCCAGGCTTCAGTGTAGGGTTCAAGGATGTGGTGGTGCTAGACTCTGCACTGCTGGAGAATGAGCCCCCCTGGCAGTGCTTGGGGCTCTCAGAGCTCTCCCGCAATCTCAGGAACCATGTAGTGCCAGGGATCTAACTGGGGCTGGCTGCATGCAAGGCATGTGCTGTACCCCCGGGCCATCTCGCTGGCCCGTTGATACTAGTTTCCCGGCATCTCATTCACTGTGAGCTAATGAGAAGGCAGAGAGGCCAGTGTGTGGTTTCTGTAGGGTGTGTGATAGAATAGAAAGCAGGGATTTTTATAGGGATTCTTTTTGAACTTGAGGATTCCCGTTTTTATTTTTGATTTGGAAAAAGCTGGATCAATGATTCAGGTATGTTGGTGGCGTAAAGGAGGTGGGCTAGCTAAATATCCAAACCAGAGTCAGCAACACTGAAAACTTGGGACCCAAACTTCAGCAGCCTGTCAGGATGGCCTGATAGTAGAGTGGGTAGTACAATGAGTATTTGCCTGGCATGTTGCCAACCAACCTGAGTTCGGTCCCTGGCATCCTGTTGGACCCCAAAGTGAGCAAAGAGTGATCCCTGAACACAGCTGGGTGTGGCCCAAAAACTTAAAAAAAAACTCCAAATATTGTGCCTTTCAAGGTAGCTGGCTGGGAATTTGGGGGAGTTGGTAGTGGTAGAGGGAGGGAACCTGGGAACTCTGGTGGAGGAAAAATTGACAGTGGTAGTGGAATTGGTGCTGGAGCAGTAAATATCTAAGACTCAACTATGAATAACTTTGGAAATCATGGTGCTTTAATAAAGTAAACAAATTTAAAATAGTATTAAAAAGGAAGAAAAGTTCGATTTACTTAAGAATAGAAATCTGTTCCCATAATTCTCAAATAACTTATTCATTTTTGAAACTAAGAAGAACTAGATTGTAATGGCAACTTGGAGCATGCAAAGAAAAACAAAAAACCCAAAACTACAGTTAATAGCAATAATTTTACTTTTATATTAGTACCTTGATTAATTTTAGCCTCCCTGGCATCCCTCTCTAAATTATTTTTGGCATCATTTTTGTTTATTTTTTTGCATCATGCCATGTTCTGTCATATCTTATCATTTTCCTTAGAGATCAGTTATACTGCTAAGAAGTTGCTTTTCTTTTTAATCCTCAAGTTACTGAATTTGTAGCAAGCAACTAATGTTTGTCAAACATTCTTTTTAAATGTTGGGAACTGGAGCCATAGCACAGCGGGTAGGGTGTTTGCCTTGCAAGCAGCCGACCCAGGTTCTATCACTGGTATCCCATATGGTCTCCCGAGCACCGCCAGAAGTAACTACTGAGTATCACTGGGTGTGACCCAAAAAAGCAAAAAGCAAAAAAAAAAAAAGTTCGGTATATAACATCAAAAACCTGCCTTCAGGGAGTTTATATACTCTAGAAAGGGGAGATAGGAGGTACCAAATTGGTGTATAACAAGGGTGAGACACACAACACAGTATTAAATAGGAAAGTCAGGCCCTGCTTTCAAAGGTCATATTTGAGCAAAGACTGGAAAGCAAAAGTGAAAAAGGAGCAATCTACATAGAAGGAATATCGACGGTCCAGGAAAGGAACACAGTGTTGGGATGTTTCAGAAACAGCAGGCACGGAGTGTAAGTGTTTGTCTAGAAAGAAGAGGAAGACAGAGAAGTGACGTCAGCGGGGACAGGAGGGAAGGTTGTTGTCACATTGACTATAGGACTGTGCCAGGAGCCTTTATGGTTTGGGTAGGAGCCGACCAGCACCGGAAGCTGAGAGGACATGGTTGCCATCCTCCAGGTTGGATCAGACTAGATGGGAAACGTTGGGCTGACCAGAGTTATAGAGATAGTCTCACATGTCTTCCCTACCCAAAAAGAGTGACCATGTTCAGTGCCAGTGAGAAACCATGAGGGGTAGGGACTCCCACTTGTCAGGTGAAGCCTAGCTCAACAGAAAGATGAACCCCACCTCCCTGTAGTTTTATCAACTTACCTAAATCACAGTCAGTAAGTGCATGCATTTAACGTTTGTAGACAACTTTCATAAGTGTTCCCAGAACAATGACCATACCTGTTTTTACCCCTCAGAATCGTTTTCCTGCCATCGCCTGCCATCAGCTCCTGTTTCCTCAGGTAACCTCTCTTCTGATTTCCACCACTGTGGATTGCTTTGCATTTTCTAGACTTTTATGTCAATGGAATTGTATAGTTTTTTAATAGAATCTTATGTAATATTGTTGATTAAACTTTTTTAAAAGCAATTTTTGGGGGTGTGCTACATCTGGAGGTGCTTGGGGTTTATTTCTGGCTCTGTTCTCAGGGATCACTCCTGGCAGGGTTCAGGAGGTTGGGGACCATATGTGGTGCTGGGGATTGCGCCCAGGTTGACTGCATGTAAGGCAAACAAATGCCCTGTTTGTTGTACTAGTGTAGTAGTGGATGGATCCACTATTTTCTTAGACACACAAGATGGTCATATTACCATGTCAATACACAGAGCTCTACTTCATTCTTTTTTCTAAAACATTTCCTTACCTTTACTTTCCAAATGGCCTGTTGAATTTTTTCTTGGTTATTGGAATATTCATACATCATGAACATGGAACTTGATTCATAGATGCAGTGAACCTATCATGTAACTAGCCAATAAGTAGAACTAGGTCAATAAATAGAACACATGAATGCCTCAGAAGTGTTCTATTTTGTGTACTCTTTTTTTTCCCAATAGTAATCACTGTCCTGACTTTCAAGGTCATGAGTTGTTTTTGCATGTACTTGAATTAAAATTGAAAACTTTTATTTCATTTTTGTGTTTTGGGGGCCACATGCAGCAGTGCTCGGGCCTTACTCCTCTCTTACTCAAGAATTACTCCTGGTAGTGGTCAGAGTATCAGAGGGTGTGCTGAGCATTGAACTTGGGTCAGCTGCATGCAAGGCAAATGCCTCATCCATCTTGTTATCTCTCCAGCCCCCAGATTGCAAGCTCCTTGAAGGTTTGATTGTTGGTCTTTAAAAAAAATTTTTTTTTATGTGCTCAACACTCACTTATGGAGAAACTTAGGGGACCATCTGGGTGCCGGGGACTGAACCAGGTCAGCAGCATGCATGCAGGTGTGCTATTGCTCTGACCCCTGATCTATAGTGTCTTGAGCTTTATATAGTGGGAAATTGTTTAGTATTTATGTTCCACATAATATTTTTTGTACTTAAGTAGTTTGTATTATTCTCATACATTTTTCAATAACATTGATTTCTGCAACTGCAATTTCCTGTACAGTACAGGGGTTTTTTCACTGCAAATATGTGTCTTAATTTAAAAGATGAGGGCGTGTTAAGATCAGCAGTCTCATTGATCTCCAGCAGATGGGTTTTTCTTTTTGACAGTAATAGTGTAATATGTTACCAACGCCTTCCCCTTCATCTTTACTTCTTACTACTCTGTGTTCTCCATTTCTTCTACCATGCACGTCTCAGAGGCTGAGCAGGGTCACGCGGCAGCAGATCTGACTTCCTGTCTGTCACAGCCCATCAGGGACAGCTTCTGAATTGTCCAGCTCTTTTTTGGGGAGACTTCTCCATCAGCCTCTCTTTCCTATAGAGTCCTTCAAGATTACCAAATCTTCTGTGCTTTCCCGTTTTCTTACTTTGAACTGTTGAGAAATAGTGTCTGAAGCCTGCCTACCGAGACTTCATTCCGGAAAACAGAGGTGGCCTTTGAAGTAGTGTGGAGTGTCGTCATTGTGTCCGTGGTGAGCCTAAGTCCTTGACTGTGTAGTTCACAGAGCCATTGGCCCTCTAGCCATTTCCCTTACCCCTCACCTCTGACCTCTTGTGCCATTTATGAAACATTCTTCCAGTGCAGCGTGGTGGCATTATATACCACCCCCTTATTTTTACTTCCTAAGAGTTCTTCCCGACTTTGCATTTTCCACTTTTACTATCTCCCTTCATTGAAAAGCAAGGGGACTGTTATCCGTGCTTGGTGGGAATGTTGACTGGTACAGCCTTTTTTGGAATAGTATGGACATTCCTCCAAAAACTAGAAATTGAGCTCCCATTTGACCCAGCCATACCACTCCTGGGAATATCCTCTGGGAGGCCAAAAACACGCCAGTAGAAACACTATCTACACTTCTGTGTTCATAGCGCACAATTCACACTAGCCAGAATCTGGAAACAATCAGTCGTCCTAACAGGCGACTGAATAAATGGAATACTATGGTACATCTACACAATGGAATACTATGCAGCTGTCAGGAAAAGCGAAGTTATGAAATTTGCCTATAAATGATGGACATGGAGAGGATGATGCTGAATGATTTTAACCAGAGGGGAAAAGGACAGATACAGAATGACTGCATTTATTTGCGGGATATAAAAAAAAATAGTGATACCAATATCCAAAGCCAGGCAAAACATGTATCAGGAGGTTTTGTCAGTGGGTGAAATGACTTTTATTTCTATTTATCTATTTACTCATTCATCTTTTTTATTCATTAATATATTCCTGGCTTAGCATTCAGGAATTACTCCTGATGGTGCACAGGGGACCATATGGGATGCTGGTGATCGAACCCTGGTCTGCCGCGTACAAGGCTAATGACCTACCTGCTAGGTGGCTTTTATACTGAGTTCTTTCTGACATGATAGAGAGGAAGTTTTAAGCCCCTTCCAGAGTGGGACTATGGACAGAGAGAAAATAATTTTCAAGAACAAAATATTAGAAATTATAATGTGGGTTAAAGAAATCATATAGTGGGTAGGGTGGTTACCTTATACTTGGCTGACCCGGGGTTGATTCCTGACACCTGACACTCCTGAGCCTCACCAGGAGTGATCCCTGAGCACAGAGCCAGAAATAAGCCCCGAGTACCACTGGGTGTGTCCCCAAAACAAAAAAATATAAATAAAAAGAAATCATATTGCTTGGTGCAGGGAGTAGGAGTTAAGAGAAATAGGGCTGATTGTAATGTGTGGTACTGATGAGTATGTGTTTACATATCAGGGAGCTTATTAATATGTAGTATTAATGGTGTGTGCTATTTAGTACAAAATTTTAAGAGATACATTTTATTTGATTAGAACTGTTATTCCTTCATGCTCAAACTGCTTATTTCCTGTATAACAGTGATTCATAATGCTTTAAGAATGTAAACAAGATATTTGATGGCCTTTTTTTCACTATCACTATCACTATCTTCCCATTGATCATCTATTTACTAGAGCTGGCACCAGTAATATCTCCATATGTCCTGTCTCATGCTAGTAGAACCCAAAGGCATCCGCTTGCTCCAGGAACATAAAGAGCCTCAAACCATTATATTAGGTCATAGGAATGACCTAATATAAATGTTACTGGTATTTGGCATATCAAATACTACACGAGCAGCTTGCCAGGCTTGCCGTGTGGGTGGCATACTCTTGTAGTCACCTCTGAATAAAGAATTTATTGATGAAACGCCGCGGCCGCTAGTGGCCGTGCGAGCCGGGCTGTGATAGTCTGGTCTGCTGGGTGGAGTTGTGACGAGAGGGAAGTCCGGATGTGGAAGATGGCGGCCCCCCATGGAGTGGGGTGGGGGTGTCTTCTGGCTTGTTGTGAGGCTCTGCTGGGGTGGCAGGCCAGGGGCTAGAACCCGCCATGCCTCCTGGGCGCCTCATGAGCAACTGGGCACAGGGAGAGCCAAGTAGCAGCTCTGCCCCATGTCTGAGAGTCTCTGGTTAAGCATACCTGGGCCAGATTGAAAATAAACTGCTGCAGGGTGGGTGTGGATGATCCGGGCTGTGATAGTCTGGTCTGCTGGGTGGAGTTGTGATGAGAGGGAAGTCTGGATGTGGAAGATGGCTGCCCCATGGAGTTGGGGGAGGAGGGAGGGGGGGTCGTCTGGCTTGTTGTGAGGCTCTGCTGGGGTGGCAGGCCAGGGCTAGAACCCGCCATGCCTCCCGGGGTACCTCATGAGCGACTGGGCACAGGGAGAGCAAGTAGCAGCTCTGCCCCATGTCTGAGAGTCTCTGGTTCAGCATACCTGGGCGGATTAAAAAAAAAAAAACTGCTGCAGAGGTGGCTGTGGATGATCCGGGCTGTGATAGTTTTTTTTTTTTTTCAAATGGAAATAAGGTTTTCCCAAAAAGTAGCCTAAAATGTTGGCATTTAAAAATCACATTGAGCACCAGAGAGATAGCTCAGTGGGCCGAAACGCCTTTAGGAGGCCCAGGTTTCATCCAGGCACTGAACTTGGAGTCATCCTCAGGCACCTCCATGTGTGGCCCTAAAGCAAACCCATTGGTTGATGTTTAAACTTAAGCGTCCTTTTGTCTTTTGTCACAGTTTTTACTTTCCTGATAGTTTTGTTAGTGAGTGCTGGGACTGTCCCAAGCAGTTCTATTTTTCCTTGAGGCTGAGAAGTGAGTCATCATGTCTTGCATGGTCTTGTTTCCCCAAATAGCAATGCTCCAGAGTCATCATTGCAGTTACTTAGAGAGTCACAAATTGATTTTACTGACAAAGTGATCAAGCTTTACTGGGAAGGTGATCAACACTTGTTTATATTTGCACAATAAAAATTGATCATATATACAGCGTCCCTCCTTTCTACCAATGGGAAAACAAAACCGGCAAAACATTAATGTTATAATGGAGGCATCTCAGAGGTGGAGGATTTATGAAGACACAAGGACATGCTAA